>JADDOH010008921.1:0-61518 GCA_016648135.1 Agrypnia vestita | reverse complement strand
ATCATGGGTGGAATGGCGAATGTTACAATTGTGTAAAGTGATCACTTAAGCCAACCATAAAAAGACAGGTCATAAGTCCTGTTACACCCAAATGACTTCTATACCTACTTTCCCATAATTAATACAGTTTCGTCTCTGTGAGATATCTATAATATACACTAATTGATAAATAACATATTATTCAGATTTTAATATTTCATAATATTCTGCCAGATAAATATTTAATTAGATTTATTTCTCCAAATATCGCAATTATAATAATGTCCTTGTCTGTCCAATTTTGTTTTTCTTTCCTTGAAAAGGACAAAAGGTCCACGGATATTTGATCCGATGACTAAAGCGTGACAAAATTATTATGTTACTATCCCGATAATAATAATTTCGTTGTTTGCCTACCGTTTGTTTACCTGAATTTTTTGTCTTTTTTATGAATAAAAAATATTTTCTTCAAAAAGAGCAATATTTATTCTTTAGGAACCGACATGTGAATCTACGTCGTTTTAATGAAGTATAATGGTTTGAAAATGTTCTTTAATATTTTTAATTAGATTTCTTATACAGTACGAACAAGATTCTAGTACAATTTTCGTCATTTTATAAGAAACTAGTATTTTGATTTCTCATGACTCAGAAGCGTCTGACTAACAGAAGCCGTGCAAGCAGTATGAAGTCTATGGAAAAACATTTTTTTTACTTTTGACCGTTTTTTTTAATATTTATTAGAGACACTAACAGGATAATAGATACATGATAATAAATAATAAAATAATAAAACATTATATAATAAGACTATGCCCATTATCTCAATTACAAGTGACTCCGGCACGCTGTAGTAGTAGTATTTTTACATTTAAGTATATTTTACATGTACATTTATGTGTACTGTAAATTTAGTGTTTGAATGTAGTGCGATTAGTATTTAATAAATAATTGAATTAATGGATCTATAGGTTCGGGTCATCGTTTGGAAAATGGATGTTGTGTATGATTAAGTTTTTGAACGATGATAAGGTATCTGCAAGACTATCAGCATCAATGTTAGGGTCAGCACAATACATATTATATGTGCGACAAAACCTTGTGATGGGAGAAAAGTAACCAACATTATTAGTGTGCTGGCTTATTCTTATTACACTATTGTTTTATTTATTTTTTGTGTTTTATTCTTTGGGATATTTATGAGGATTACAAAGAATTATTGTTTTATTTTTTTTTGTGTTTTATTCTTTGGGATATTTATGAGGATTCCAATATCATAGTTTTAAAAAAAGATTTTTGGGGTTAAGTTGTAACCCTGTTCCAGAACGGCAATGTTAAGCAATGATTTTAAAATTTATTAACATTATCTGCAAAACAAAACAAAAAATAAGTTTAAAAGTATCGACGAAATAACATTACGTTATTTTTCTATCAATAGTTAAAATTTTGATTTATTTTATATTATCTCGCCAGAATAAGAAAACTAGGCGTTCGTTCTTATTACTGATTTAATTGAAGAATTTTAATACATGAATAAGTGAGTGTAAATTGAAATCCGAAATACGATGTTAGACGTATAACTGCATAGTACATAATATACACACGTATATACATGGTCTTACGTAAGACGACAGCGGACCACGCTCCGTAGCTCCCAACCGGAAACGCTTGTAAGGCGAAAATAATTGAAAGTTTTTATACGCTCCGCTACTGCGCCACTGACAAGTCGCTGAACACCAATTAATTACATTAGTCTTTTGCTTAGTCTCTGCCGCAACTAGTATCCTTATCAGAACAAAAACTGTTTTAATGGCTCCGTATTCTATTTCCACTTATTCAATGAATTTAGCATTCGGCAGCGGGAAGTAACTGAGATATATTTTCAGCAATGTTTTACCGTTTTCAATTAATATTTAGGTACCTACCAGAATGTGTGTTTAACCATCGTTGTTTCAATTTTATCTTATCAACTGGTTTAGGCCCGGTTGTTTCAAGTTCGATCAAAGTAGGCGTTCTTTTAAAGCATAGATTTTTACGTTCTCCACCAATCAGACGATCCGTTTTCGTAAAAATCTATGCTTTGATCGACCGCTTACTTTGATCCAACTTGAAACAACCGGCCCTTAGCTTATCACAAGGAGATACAGTGTAGGAAGTTTTAGGTACAAACGTCTCCAACGATTTGTTTTTTCAATTAATGACTAAGAACTTTATAGCTTAGTGATAGGAGAATTCAATGTTAAATACATATATTTTGGACCAGCTTCAATTTTTGCTTTAAGTTTAAAATTTTAGTGAAAATGAATCACTATCTCATAATATTAAAAATAAGATATGTAATGAATAACTTTATGCGTATAATAATCAAAGGTTTTTTTCTGTTTCAGATTCCAACCAGGGTTACGATGGCCAACCTTTGAGTCAAAATTTAAGAGACGACTCACCAGGACCTGAAACATGACTTCCGAGAGGAGTATTCCTCATCTGAGGGACATCTTCGGGTTGGGAGGACAGGCCTTCCACTCCGGTTATAGCGAAATAGGAAACTTCCCTAACCAAAAGGCGGTCGAAAATTTCGAAGACCCCAAAATCAAATCAAAAAAATCGACGAAAAAATCGAAAAGCAAAGACAACTACAAAACCCTTACCAATGGCGACGTGAAAACACTCGAAAGGCATTTAAGTATGAAGAAAACAATAAGAAAAAAAATTATGCGTGACCTCCAACAAGCCTTCGTGGAGGACCCCGACGAATTCAAAACCGAAAATTCAACCCCCGAACAGTTAAAGGCCGAACTGAGCGCCGAGGCCATGAAGTTTGGAGAGAAGCACAACAGGAAGAACGGCCCCGACTCCAACTTCCTGGACATGCTGCGCGGAGAGGCCAAGAGCGGCAAGAGCGGCAGCGCGGCGCCTCCAGACAGCGACTACTGCAACGTGGGGACGGCGGATCCGGACGCCGAGGACTGCGCCGCTCCGGCCAATGGAGAGAAGACTAGCTTTTGGCGGCGATTCACAATTAAAAACAAAACTAAAAGATAAACCCGCAGTGTATTATTTTATTTGTGTCGTCGTGGAAGGCTCGCCAAATATTTCATGTAGCTAAAAACTATTCCTCAGAGCGATCATCTTGAAAGACGAAATTTCATGGAATTGCTCAAAATTTCATATTTCTTTGACCTATAGAAAATATAATTTTTGGCTTCCATTCAGTTCCACTTCGTGAAATGGCAATTTAGTACTAAAAACATTTTTTTGTTTTTCTTGTATACATAAACCTCTTGGTATTGCTGATATTTTACCGATGAATTACGGACAAGTTTGATGATCGCTGTACGTTTTTGTGATAAGAAAAATTAATAATATATTTTCATCTTCATCTTTAGTGTAATAAGTTCTTTGATTTTCGCCACCAAATAAAGTTTTCTGGAGATATTTCCACGCGGACATTCACTTATAACTGACTTTGATATTCCGAGTTTTGAGCTTTATGCTCTGTTCCGCTGTGAGCTCCGACCTCTTTGGCCGACGTTTCGGATCTCATTGCGTACCCATTATCATCGATTCCCACATGATGAAGCTTGCAATGGATTCCAAAATCCGCCAGAAAGGTCAAAGACCCGCGGCAAAATAACTCAGAAACTCGACAGAGAAGAACTTGAATGGTCGTGAGAACCTGAAAAAAATATATATCCGACTCCTTGGACCAACGTTTTCCGAAACCCACCCTCAATCACATAGCCCCGAACTCTGGAAGTGATTCTGAAACATCCGCCAAATAAGTCAGATAAAACAGGGCAACAGAAACTCAACACATAAATTATAGGTACATAGCAGTAAGTTACATTATTGTATTTTGTAGGGATTATTCTTACTTTCAACACGAATCGTTAGTCCAATGTCCTTGAATAGTTATAAGAACTCTTAATTATAAGAAATCTGGACTTAATTATTATTAATTTTTAATGAAATTAATTTTTAGTCGCTTTTACTGGAATGTGTTACATTACACTTGTATTACGATTTACACACCTCGTTGTGTTATATGTGTTAAGATTTACACGTGTTTAGAGTATAATAAAACAACAAACAATCCGTCCAAAACATTGTCTAAATGTGTGAAAAACAATGAACGATCCGCCCACAACGTTGTTATAGTTACTATATCAAAATAAGTATTAAAGTTCAAAAATTACGTGTACGGTAAACCGTCCATCTATTTAAGTATAACACATTGATCAATCAGTAATTTTTTATCTTATGTATGATAATCAAGCATTTTAGACCACTTTTGCATCTAACATTTTTTATTCAGAATTTTGCTACACCATTTTCAAAGTCATGCTTATTTCGTTTAGGACCGACTGTAACGCTATCAATTCTGTAGCTTGTACATTTGTTTATTGATTGGAGTTTTTAAAAAATCTTAGTTTATCGAAGAATAATGGAATAATTTATAATCTTCATTATTTTACCTTGATGACTGAGACAGTATGCAATATTAAGTTGTCTGCCTTTTGGTACATACATATTTTGCGACCTGCGAAAAAATCCACTACCTCTTACTGTTTCACTAATCTGTTTCTCATAATTATTGAGTAATTGAAATTTTTGATTCACTGATGGTGATGGTGATTCACGGTGATCGGTTTACCCTGGTTGTCCACAGTTGCGTGATATATTTTACTTAACAATTTATTTCATATTGCTTATCCAGTAATTCTTCGAACGGAGATTCTAACAAGTATATATAAACCATTCCACAAGCATTTCAATGACTACATGAATCATTATTTCAAGGCCTTCAGTAACCGGATATTAAAAGAGTTAGTAGGTACGTATGATGTATAAAACATAAAACGTACTTTATTTAACACATATAGAGTGTTCGAATTAAATATGCCTTAGGCCCGGTTGTTTCAAATTCGATCAAAGTAAGCGGACGATCAAAGTATAGATTTTTACGAAAACGGATCGTCTGATTGGTGGAGAACGTAAAAATGTATGCTTTTAAAGAACGCTTACTTTAATCCAACTTGAAACAATCGGCCCTTATTCATATAGGTGTGAGATAAAATTCTGAACAAAACATTAATTTATATAAAACAATTTTATATAAAAATTTAGTCCACGCCCTTAAAAACGCTATATTACCGAGATATTAAGAAAAAAATTACTGAATTAACGATGTATTTACCTAAGTAAAATACAATACATTGAAATAATGTTTTCTTAACAGAAATATATTATTATAATTAACAATAAATTTTATTTACACCACTAATTTGTTGAAAATCCGAGATGGATCGGGGCCCACGGTCCTTTAATTAGGATACAATATGCCTATACTGAAAATTAAAAATCGAAGTAGGTATGAACATTAACATGTGAGAAAAAATTTAAAAGGTAACTATTTGCTAAAAGAACCTGGTATAATATTTAATTTACCTATAATATTTAATTTATAATTTTCCCAATAATTAATTTTTGAAATATGTCGGTATTTTCAACAAATTAATGGTGTAAACAATATATATTCTTGTCAATTATATTAATAATGTCACCTCAAAGTCATTATGCATCTATTAAAAAAGAAAAATATTATGTTATTATAATGAAATGCTCCATTGGCGATTACTTTAAATAGTATTAAGATTGTGTCTGATGAAATAAGACGTGATGAAGAAAAAGTCTCTATGAATTCAATTATTAAATGTTACAGCGCTTCAAAAAAACTTCAAAAACTTCCAAAAAAACAGGACATCATTTTGAGCATTTAATTTAGGTGCAAATATTTTTGCTTGGTTAGTATATCTCGGTGATGAAGCATTTAAACAATTTTATTAAATTATATTTAAAAATATGCATATTTCGTTTAGAGCACTCTGGGTAGATGTGCTGCGTGTGTTCAAAGTGTCGAAAAGACCGGTCTTACACAAATATTATTATATATAGTGGTGCAAAAATCCTCCTCTATTTTGAAATGTCAGCTTCCTGAATCGGAGAGTTATTTCTGCCCCACCCAGTCAATAGCTGCTTTCTTTTTCAGTTCATTTTTTCAAAAATTGATTCAATTGAAAAAAGGCTCAGAAGGAGTCTTTAAGCATCAAAAATTGATCATTATCAAATAATTTTACTCTATTTTCAGACAATTGAATTACGTTTTGACGGAATATATTATTTCTTCAATATCTGCAAAATGACTTTGTTTGACCAGTAGGTACACATACCTACGTTTAATCCTGATGAAGTGACCATTTGCCCTGAAACACGTTGATAATTTAACAAATTGTTAATACAATGTGTTTCTTTGTTAATTATATAAATATATTATTGTTAAATCCTTAATTTATCTATATTAGTCGTATTCCAATTAAAAAGCTAGGAATTTAATCATATAATGTACTCACGCAATGTTGTGAACTAACTTTGTTATACCTGTATACATGTTTATTGATTATACTTTAAAAAAATAATATTGTATTCCTACGAGACCAGACTCTTGTGAGACACTTGTTTGATGTTCTAAACGAAAAATTGCACAGAACAATATTTTCCTCAGATCCACACACAACAAACTTCTGACATTCTCTTCGAGAAAACCAATAAAAACTATAGAGAATTTTGTTGGAAATATTGTGATAACAAAAAGGTGTCTGTTTATTTTTCAAATGAAGAGGACATGAAAACAGAGCAAAAAAAATTAACAAATTAGTCAATAATGTATTCTCCTTTATTATTTACGACGTTTATCCAATATTCTACAAGTTTTTCGATACCTCTGCGATAAAAAAAATATTTATTCCCTTGATTGAACGCGAACAAGAGGAGGTGTCAAAAGTGTTCATTTTTATCTACTTGACATTCCATTTTGAAGGCCGGTAATTAAATTAAATGATAAATGTAACGAATAAGTAAACATGTTTACCAATTTATTTTGCTTTTGAAAACTACACTACTTATGTTAACACTTGATATATTATTGGACGTTCAATTACTTGAAGGAGAATTTCTGCCAACTACTTCTGTCGTTGAATGTTAAATGTATAATTTATTTTTGGAATAGGAACCAAAAATTTTTGAACTCGCTATGTGGCCGCGCACTTAGGATAAAATAATGATGGAAAGTGATAAATAATATTAAGGTTGTTAAAATTTATGGTGTAAATATTTATATCAAATATAGCTGCTTATATATTATACAGAAATAAAAGTTTGATATTAAATACTGGCTTTGATTTAATAATATAGACAGTGAATATTAATCTATTCTTGAATTGTCATATACCGGTTGTGTAACGATATCTGCTGAAAATGTTGTAATAACATTGTTAAATAATTATAAATATTCTCGTGTTTTCACCGTTCAGGATCTTCTGATGTCATCAGCTTTGTCCCTGAAGATTCGTTTTCAGCGGATATCGGTACGTAACACATCCTTGAAATGTCATGTTCAAAAAATCGCCGTAGTGAGCTATTGGGACTAACCTAGCGATTGCCCAATAATGATTTAGAGAAACAAGTCGTTCATTTAATTAAACTGATTCGACGGATGATGAACTATGTCCACATTAATCAAGATATGTTATTTATAGACGTCTCAGAGACGAAGCTATTTTATATGGAAAATTAGGTATGAAAGTCTAAAGGTTCTATTGTTCTTAAAAAGTTTGGACATACTCAAAATATTCTTATGTCAACATTGTTTAGATTTTAAAGAATTTACTATATTTACATTTATTGTTTTACTTTTTTATAATGAATTTCCTTTATTATTTTTATGCGATACAGATAGAGGATTTTTCAACAATAACGCAATAATGCAACGTTCGATATTGAATTTTTTTAAGTTCACCAAACTTTTTTTGCAACAAGTTTATAGTGACATTAAGATAAAGCGAGGTGAGTTGACTTAAAATCTCAACTATAAAATTGGGATAGTTAGTTATCTAACTATCCCAATTTTATAGTTGAGATTTTAAGAAAAGCATTTTTAGAATATTTCTTTACGTATTGGTTCTGTAATAATAAAATAGTACAAACGAATTAAAAACACGGCGTAACACCCCAGAAGACACAAACCAAAAGATTCTGAGCGGCCGTAAACTCAACAAATGAGGAACGGTTGATGGATTTGTCAAGTCAACGTCTTCAGAAAATTAAGATTTAGAAACAAATCCAAAAGAAGTATGCTCTCCATATAGAATTCAGAAGCAATAAAAATATTGTACCCGGTTGGAAAACAATGGTAACTATTGTGAAATAAGTTATCTCAGGAAAGGAAAGAAGTTTTGTGGAATATTTTGTGGAATAAGAATATTTGTGGCATAACATTTGCCATGCCACAAATATGTAATCTGGCATCTGTTGCAGAAAATAGTATTTAAATTATAATGCTTACACAAAAGGGATCAATGGACAAAATTTATTCTAAAAATGTTCGAGGGTTTTCTCGGCCATTCAGAATCTTGTGTATAGTTTTTTGAAATATTGTATATGCGACCCCCTGGCCGACATTTTGAATCCAATTGCAATGGGATCCGAAACGTCAGCCAGAGAGGTAAGACACACACGGCAGAAAATCCCAGAACACTGCAAGCAGAAAATTCATTATTATCTTTTCAAATTGATCTGTCCGGGTGTAGTAGGTATTTTATGATAAGTTACCTCATTCTTTATCTATAGGCGCGGTAAGATCATAATTAAAATAAAATTCATAGTTTTCCTGCAATTACTTAACAATCTTGTTTTATTTTTATTCAAAATATCAAGAAACCTTATAAAAACTGTAGTGGCCAGAACTGGCACAACGACAAGACCAAAACTAGGTAAAAGTGAGCAGAACTGACACATTTGTACACATTTCAAGTTTGATGTTTTTATTTTAAACTATATTAAGTTTTGTATAATTTTTTCTACATTTTCAAAAAAGTAATTAATGTGCTATATGGGGAAATTAAAAAAAATCTATTCTGATTATTTTTGAGTTCGTATTGATGCACAGTTGGCAAAAAATATCTATCCATCAACCTATATGTGAAAAATCCATTTAGGGAGCGTCCATAAACTACGTGGTTCCATTTTGAACCCCTCCCACCCTCATGTAGCCCTAACGTGGCTCTTGCTTTAGAACCTACTTCTGAAACCCCCCCCTCCACCATTCCCGAGTTAAACGTAGTTTTTTCATATTTATTCCAGTAGACTTTTTTGCTATCTTCTCTTACCAAAACTATTTTTAAATTATTGGGTATAAAATACAATAGACAAGACATTTTCATAATTAATAAGAACAAAAAAAATACAATAAATAATAAAAAAATAAAGAAAACAATGATTTTTGTTTTATACATTTATTTATAATTACAAAAATTCTGATTCAAATGGTGAGACTAGCCACTCCTGCAAATTGTCAATGATTCGGAAAAGGTCATTCTCAGTTACAGCCAAGGGATCATTTTCTTCTTGAGGTTCCCTTTCAAATACAATTACGTCTTCTCCATCGAGCTACTCTACAGTCGGCTCGGGTGTATCATGTTCACAGCCTGATGATACACATGTAACGACGTATCGCTACCATATATCGGTGCAAACTGACCCGCATAGATTTATCGATCGCATATTCTGTACCGTTTTAATTGTTCCAAATAAAATGGATGCCCCCTTACGATAAAATTAAAGAACGAACACATTATCAGTGAATTGTTCTTAGCAGGGAGCAGGATAAGAAAAAGTCGTAAAGGTAGTTTAGTTACCGGATGGATGAGAATAGCAAGCAAAAAAGCTGTGCATTAGTAAAGATTCTGGGAAACAAATATTAATTTACCAAGTATAATCCTTATCTTAAGAAAAAGTCGATTTAAAATTCAATCCATAATTCGTTCTACGGCTAGATGTTTTATTTCCGACGTTTCATGTCAATTCATAATTTATCTCACTTGTTTGCGCCCAGCAAATTTGTTCAATAGATCTAGTCAAGTCGAAAAAAAACTCATCCTGAACAGTGTATTTTGACTCATCTTTATGTCTGCGAGTTTTTTGTAGTAGCTAAGTAAATTTTCTATGGAATAGCGTGGTTCTTCGAAAGGTCCAATCTCAGGTGAGAACTGAGCGCATGTCACTTGCGGAAATGATATTTTTTACAAATTCCACACAAAACTTTTTGTGTAAATTCTATCTTCAACTTGTTCAGATATATACCTTTTACTTCATCTTTTAATTCATCTATCACTTTTTCAATGATACTATTTTTTTTTTTGTATTACGCACTCTCTGTGCTCGCATATTTCTAACGATTGCAGAGAGCCTTTTAAATTTATTTATTGCAGAATCTTTTTTTTTTAATTTTGTTTTTCCGGGTGTTTCACGTATATTCTTTGTTTCTTCTTCTCGTGCCCTGTCCGTTTAATTGACTTTGGCTACATGTTAGCTTAGCGGACTTTGTTTACGAATAGCTCCACTGTAGACTGGCCAAACCACTGTCTCAAGTTTTTCAGCCATGAAGTCCTCCTTCTTCCAGGGCCCCGACTTCCGGAAATCTTTCCCTGCATTATAAGATGCAAATTCTCGTATTTCTCTGGATGTCTCATCACATGTCCTAGATATTGAAGTTTTCGGATTTTTATTGTTTTAATGACTTATTTTTCTTTATTCATCCGAGCCATAACATCTTCATTCGTAACTCTGTCCATCCAGCTTATTTTGAGAATTCTTCTGTAGATCCGTCGCCAGGTTGACATTTTTTTACTCTAAAGGCCATTTCCATGTCACGTCGTGTAAAGGGCGACTGTGACCCGGAGAGACCTGCAATAGTCCATTCACTGTATCTCCTTCACATAACACTTTATTGTAAATTATCAAAGGAAATAAATCCGCAAGATAACATATAGCAAACATAGAAATAGAAAATTCATTTAAAATATCATAATAGATCATGGTAAAAAAGTAAATATAGAATTCGGGTGGGAAGAGGGATAGTGAGGGGACGTTTGGGGAAAGGACATACTCCCTAATAGGAAAGGACAAGACAAGGATCACACTTAAAGGCGGATTTCAAGTCCAAGCACCACGGGTCCACAGTCTACGGAGAAATTGCCCACAAAGCAGCTCCGGCGGCGTACGTGATTTGACTCACGTAGGTCGCAGGTAGACGAGGCGCACCATCCAGAGACCGTAGGCCCCAATCCGAGACGCGGACACGTTTCACTGACATGAAGAAACTCGCAGCCCTCTCCGAGATCACCTTAACAATCGGGTTCCTTTGTAAGCGACCCCGCATCATCATTTCCACCGTCTTGTGAAGCGCAAGAGCCAATTTATTCCTATCGCACCATTCGTTCATAAGCTCTATCGCCCTGTTGCCTCAACGCTCAAGTTCACTTCGACCCTTGCCGGAAAAATCACCGGAAGTTACCGGAAAGTCCGTCACAGCATAACCTAAATTTATACCCACTGCACGCCACTGGGTGGTAAAAAAATATAATACGCAAGTGTTGATGGTGTGAGGATCATGGCCCGCTGTGAAATCTAGCCTCGCGCATCTAGCGAATTCCACCAATAGGATGCCCAATGCGGGCAGCAGCCATTCGACCGCCATTCTGAAACTAAACCTGTGAAACAGAAAACGATAATAATAAATTGAGAAAGAAAAAAATAATAATGCTTGGTAAAAATAATTTATAAAGTAAGTAATTACTTAAACTTTTAACTTAATAAATTATGTAACATGAATAAATTTACAATGAATGCAGCTTAAGTTGCGGCTATTGTCATACATGATGCGGACCTTCTATGCCCCTTTATAACCTGGGCCTCAATTGTCTCGATGATGATGATGATGATGATGAATGAGAACAAATAATTATATTTTTATTCTTTTAACTACATTTCGTAAAAAATATCGATTATTAAAATAGCGATCTTTATAAATCGATTATTTTTTTCCAACCCTAAAACAAGAATACGGAATACGTTTTAGAGCTTATCTGATTATTTGAATTCGTTAATTTCAAACCTGTCAAACTTAAAACTTTAAAATTAACAGAATTATAATGTTATACAATAACTGTCAAGATACAGAAATAGCAATATTGCTATTTTCAGAATACGGTCTAAATATTCATTTAATTGAAATAAATAAATAAATAAAGAAAAAAAGGACAAATATATAAATAAATAATAATATCTCCCATAGTCGCAAGATGTCACTTTGCAAATAACAGTTGCCATTCTATTTTGGTCTATATTCTGTGAATACGTCTGGGCCTGCGGTTTTCATATTGAGAATTATTGCAAAATTTTAGTTCCGCGACTTTTCGGCAGAATGCGCCGCGGAACCAATAATATGACAGTTCCTTTATCCTTCTGCTGGTTACGTTTTTGTATTAGAAATAATACATATATTTTATATAATAATTTGTTTATTCCAGTGTAGCCAGAAAAAGTACAATTTTCTTCAAATAAACATAAAAGGCGTGCATTCTTTCCTCAGTTCGCTCGCAATCACCCAGCGCTGTCGTACTGCTCCCTACTTCACCGTCCAAGTGGTTTATCTAAATATGTTCTTATCTATGCTTCCATTGAAAATGTTTGAAGTTTGAGTTTGAAGTTAGATCAAGTTTATAGTTCGCGTTTGCACAGATTATCCGCAAACCGGTTGTGCCTCGATGTTGTGATAAATTGTCATTGGAGTAAGATCGTCATGGCCCCAAATTTAAGTAAACTCGTGTCTAACCCAAAATTACAAATAATAGGCGCATGTTCCGCACTTGTTGCAGCTTGGTATTTAAAAAATGGAAATTACCGAAAACAGTAAGTTTGTGCATTAGCACGTTCATTAATTGTCGTGTAATCATTTGCTAATATCTGTACAGTCTTTTTCCGCCAGTCGATAATACGGTTTCCTTATCTTAGTGCTTTTTTTACTATGTTGGTTATCTTATTTATCTTGCCAAAACATCAGTTTTCTGTTCTGTCTACTATCAAATTTCTGCCTATATCAATCAAATTAAAATATTGCATGTTCGGGTTTGTCATAACGACTGAGAGGTTGCAAACTTCCCATTGGGAGGTCAATTAGCTAATTATGCATATAAATTCTAAGCATCACAAATAGGGTCATGATTAAATTATACAGATAAAATACTTCAATTCAAATAATGATTTTTGATTAGCAACATCAGCTTTTATGAATGTATTATTATAAATACAATTTATACTTTTATAGGCGTAGGAATAATCGGAATCCCTAAAATTAACTTTGCGGTTTTTGCTATTTTATGCTTAGTTTTCTATTCCGTATTTTTTATTTGTGTATAAAAAAAATTTTTTTCCTGAAAAGACAAGTTATTTGCATACCCAAACTGAAAAGTGGCCAATGCACTCAGCCATTGCTGTATTTACTCCTCAAAATATTTGTATGGCAGTGTCAAAGGCGGTGAATATTTTCATTGCCACTCTATACTTATTCTGCATTCGACCTATAAAATCGTGTGAGATAAATAAATTTGATAATAAATTTTAAAATTTAATTAATTGACTACAACTAGTGTAGACTTCGAATTGCTTGCCTCTTGAATCGCATATAAATCTCTCACTCGCGTAAAGTTCTAAAAATCCGACCAATGCATTTGCAGTTAACAGCTGTCAAAGTTCGCGCTGCCGGTTCTTTGGCTTCCACACAAAAAAAACTGCCACCAAAGGGAGGACCGGCAGCAGCAATCGCAAGAGCATGGTCAACGGGAGTGACATGTTTGCTTTACTCGGGTTACCCACATTGATGCTCACTTCCTGGCTCGCAGCGTGTAAAGTCCGCTAAAGTTACCAAATAATGTTTCCTCACCATAAACCAATGTCTTTACCAGAGATTTATAAAACCAACCATTTCAACACAGTGAATGTTTAGGGCAGGGATGGCTAACCTTTTGGGCTCGTCATGTCAAAAATTTGAAAAATACCGAAATTAGCTCTGCTGGCTTGCCATACCCAGGCAGGCTATTAAGCTCTAGGGTTTTCCAGTTATTTGCTAGAGTTCGTAAATATTGATACATGTGTGCGAGATATCGGTTACAATTGTGTTTCTTAGTTAATTCGAGTATTAGCGAAGGCTGGTGTGTCATCCAAAATGTTGTGTCATTTTTGAAACGCGTGTCATAGGTTTGCCATCACTTTAAGGTGCATTGCAAACCTATGACACTTATACTTTAATTGCATGCCTTTCAACCCATTAGAGTTCGGGTTTATTAACTATGCTCTCTGATATGACTGTGTATAATTCGCAAAATGTATCAGTGTTTCAGTAGCTATCCTTGTCGTGATTGATTGACAGTGCAGGTCAGTAAGCAACTGATTTTCAATCTTACATGACTCACATGATCGTCATCCTAAAGCTGGAATGCAAAGTTGTAAAACTTTTAATAAAATAAAAGAGTATCTACAGTGGAATCTCATTAATTCGAAATTCAAGGCACCCAAAAAAAATTTGAATTTATGTGTAAACCCCGCTAATTCATAATTCAAGTAGCAAAAAAATCACAATGCGATTGCGAAATTCACCAAAAATCTTTAAAAAAAGGCCATAAATTTTATGAATAATATAGTATATATTTTTACATATTTTAATTTATATATAATATAGTATATAATAATTACAATTTCAAATATTTGCTGTTTTCACTTGCAAATTTTTTTTATTGATTTTTTATCCTGATCAATTTTCTTCCCAACCATCAAACTAAGAATTTAATTTTATTTCTCCAAAAAAATGTTATTTCTACATTTTTACTAATCATTTTCTCATATAATATAATTAAATGTTTGTAATCATATTTTAACGTGCGATATGTCACTCGTAGGTATATGTAACTATATAAAATTGAAATATAATGTGATTTTGTATGTAATTATTGTTCGTAGTTAAACTACACACGTTTCCCTTCAGTTCATAGGTCAACTACTTGTTACCTTGAACCACAATGCTTTTTATATCAAATGACTGTGTTGAAATATATTCCGTTTTGCCGAGTCATAATGAGCATTGTTAATATGTCAGAACAGACATCAAATACCTGAAAATTATACTATCTGTTTTACACAGCTCTGATCTTTGATGAATTTTAATTCTAATTTTGATTATATTCCATAAGGGCCTTATCAACAACCTTTCTGTCATGGTGATCTGTTTAAATGAGTACTTTTGGTAATTTTAATTTTATAACTACCGAGTTTCGGATTATTATCGTGTGTATCTTATTTTTCTATGTCAATTCTAAATGTCTTAAAAGTCACATATATGCTTCTTATTTAAAATGACAGCAAAAAAGTAAGTGTGTGATATGTTCCTAAATGTATAAATACAGTGACAAGAAGCTGATTTAACCCTTAAAGTGTTTTATGGGATGCTCAACATGGCTATTATAAATTGTTACATTATTCACTACCATAACAAGCCGACTAACCAAGAAAAACCACTAAGTTGTAAAGTTTTTATAAAAAAATTGAGTACTGACTTGACTTCACCATGGATGCGAAAAAGACTGCATGCCCCAAATTTGAAGCGTTCTTTACATGACAATATCACAAACATACTTCAAATTATACCGCAGAAGTCTAAAGATTTCACTGGTGATGAGGTAGAACTAAAGAAACGTCGCTTCTATGGGTTTTTTCTCTATAAAAAAATAAAATGACTAAAACACAGGGCTTCGATTGCCAAAAATCCATATACAGTGAACACAATGTTGATGTGTGTCAAAACTACTTATAAAGTCTGAATAATACTGTTTTATAATAGTGAGGAGTTGATTTGTTTATCATGAAACAGCTAAGAATATTTGTTTTTTTAATTGTATGGAAAAACTGAGAGGATCTCAATTTTTGTGACATTTTTTATAATTAACAGTTTGGGGTTTAAATAAAAAATATTTTTCTTAATTTTGTTTTTTTTTATTTCACTAGTCTATATTAAATAAATCTAATCAAAAAAGTAGAAGATTTAGCAAAATATATTGAATTACACGAATGATTGGGCTTTATAGCTTTAAAAATATGATTGGGCTTCTAGGGTTAAAAGAAGTGTTGTCCCAGTCACTGAAGAATTTGTTTTAAAATGAGTGGAATCGCAGAATACTAGTTATAGAGGGTACATCGCCCCATTGTAGGTACTTATTTCTTGAAATAAAACAAATGTTATGCTCCCAGTAGTATGCAGTGCCGTCAAAACATCAAAAGTGTTTATGACACAATTCATTGTTAAATATTAATGGCACAATATTTATATGTATATCTTTGTGTACCAAAGACTCCTAAGTTTAAACAAAAATATGTACAGTAGTGGACTTAAGTGCGAACACTTTTTATAAATATCTTGTATGCGGTAATCACTCACTCATTTAAGGTTTAACTATGATTATATTAGTTAATTAATTTTAAAATTTAATATACTATTATATTTTGTATTTATAAACATATTTTTGTAAAAAAATAACATAAATACTGAATAAAATAACAATACGCCAAAATTATCTAAAAGTAACATTATTTATTAATAACAAAGATATTGCAAATTACTTAAATTTAACATTGAACGTTAATATTTCTTTGAAAATCCTTTTGATTTAATAACTTCCCCAATCCTTCGAGGCATGGAGTCCACCAGACGTCGTAAATCTTCAAGTGTGATGACACGGAACCATGCTCAAATAATTACTTCAATTATTCTCATTTATTGCTGGGGTTGCGACCAGAAACCAATATTTTCAGTCTCGGTTGGAAATTTTTGATGGGATTCAAGTCCAGACTAATCCTTGGCCAAGGAAGAATATTAATGTGGTGGTCCAGTAACCATTTCATGCTGGTTTTGTTGAGTGGCATTGGGCTTTGCCTCTGCTGCTCCTGCTGGAAGATGCATCTACCACGGTCATCCTGGAACAAATCAATGAATCTAGGGAATAATTTTGGCTCCAGAATCAGATCTTGGTATCCTTTAGTCATAATTATAAGTCAAGCGACAAGTTATAAGAAATTTCGAAAAGTGTCCACGTTTAAGTCCACTACTGTAGATTTTAGTTGTGAGTTAAAAAATAAGAATCATAGGATGTAAAAATAATATAATAAAAACACAACTGAATAATGAATTCTATAACTGAAATTTATCAAATTTATAAATAGAAAATTTATCAATGCCTGATTTCAAATTTCATGATTCATCGCAACACAATAAAAGAACCACTTTAAAACGTTCAAAGGCGAGAATGTAAAATGCATATATTGACCTTATATTGTAAATTTAAAGTCAATTCTTGGAAATGCATTTCAATATCCATGGTTGTCAGAACACGTGATGTGTGAATCCTTATAATCAATACAGTAGAAACTTGGATCCAAAAAAATGCAATGCGATTCTGAAATTCGTTAAAATTCGTAAATCTCATGAAAAATGCTGTTAATTTTTTCGGCAAATTAAAAAAAAGAACCGAATTATGTGAACTAAAATGGATTGATTTATGGCGCAAGGGGCTAAAAATTATTTTGAATTACGAATTATGGAAGTTTTTTAATTATCGGGATTAATCGACTTTGATATTTGACTGAAATTGTAAATATTTGTGATGTATAACGCTCGGTTTATGGGACTAATTTCGTAAAAGCGACGGAAACGTGTAACGGGAAGTAGTAATAAAAATGTTCCGATTTCGAATTTATTAATTTTATTCTGCACATTTAACTTTGACATTAGCCGTTGGAAGAAAATATCAAATTCGATAAATTAGGCTTATGTTGAATTTAGATTTCTAATATCTCACGATAATCTATATTTGATATTTCTAGTGAGACAGGCACGGTCCAGCCAAAATTTTATATTTAAATTAAATAGAAATAAACAAATAAACAAAAATCTTTGGTTTATAAAAAACTGACAAAAATAATGTAAAACATATTTTATCGATTCTGACAAAAAAATTAATAAAATCAGCTGTTCATTTGCCTTATACTTTTCAAGCATAAGGCTGTTTTATACAATATATATTCACATGCGTGTTTAATGTTACCTATCTTTCTGGTTTGAAACTACTTTTTTTTTTAAATATGTAATACCTATGTTTGTTGTCTAAAAAATATTTAATCATCGATGTGCGATATAGGTGATTGATTTAATACATTTATTTATTTATTTATTTTATATCAATGCTTTACACCTATTACAATAAAAGAAACTTATATATGTCTAGATGACAATGATCTGCTTACATGATTTAGTATTTAGTTATGTTACATCCAAGTTGAATGAGATCTTATTGTGTCGTATTTATTTTAGCAAAAGAGGAAAAAGAGCCAAGCCTCCCCAACCAAAGCCGGAGGACCAGATACAGTACATGATTGTTGAAAAAAATTCAAGGAAGCCAAGGCCACAAGTTGATGCCAAATTTTTTTCCCAGCTAAAAGCACTTTTAAATATTATGATTCCGGGCTTCTGGTCAAAGGAATCAGGATTCTTATTTCTCGTGGCAGCTTCGTTAGTAGCAAGAACGTTGTGTGATCTCTGGATGATCCAAAATGGCACACTTATTGAGAGGTAACTAATATATTATACCAAAACGCATTAATCCAATACCATATCATGCGATCGCAGGCTGGACAGAAAATTATATACAATATGTACATATGTGATTTGGAACAAAACAGATACATTTAATTATGTTCTCCATCTCTCTCACTCTATTTTTATGAATCAAAAATGTGGGAGTATTATTTTTTTACCGTGTGGTTGCTTGCATTAGCTAATTGATCAGAGGGTCTAGGATTGATAAGTGGAAATTAAAAAGATTGCAGCCAGGTTTTATGATTATATTTAAGTAAATTTTGAAAAAGGCTTCACATAAATTTCCTCACACCTCCTGTTTGACTTTATTGAAAAAAATAATTCAATTCAATGTGGTTTATGAAGTTTATTAACTTTTTTAAAATTACTAATTATGTCCAACCACAAAGTTAACGCTGCTTTGTGGTTGGTCATAAAAATAAATTATTTCTATCTTTGCTTCGTTAAAATCGTTTGTGGTCATGCATTTTTTAATGTAGAATCCTCATTTGTATTCAATACATGCCAGTAATTGGTTTTTGTCAATAAATTTTTTCAACTACTATGTAAATATATTTTTGTATTGAATTAATTTGTGTATTTAATTATTTCATGCTATAATTAGTATTTTCTTTTAGTGCCATTATCAACATGGATAAACCACTTTTTCATAAAAGGCTGCTAAAGTTCTTGCTAGCCATGCCAATTGTAAGTATAATTTTTTTCTTATTACATTATACAGTAGAACCTTGTTAATTAAAAATTGAAGGAACCAAAAAAAATACATTTGAATTATGCGGAACCCCATTAATTCTAAATTCAAAAAATACAATAAAAATCTCAATGCATTTCGAAATTTGCCAAAAATCGTAAAACCAAGTAATAAGTAATCAATTGTACATATTGTACAAAGATCGTGACATTTCTATTACTAAAGTAGGTATTACTAATCTATTATAAAGTAGGTATTACTAATCTATTATAAAGTAGGTATTACTAATCTACCAACCTACTCGATGTTGACATATTTGTCATTCT
The DNA here is from genome assembly GCA_016648135.1 of Agrypnia vestita. NCBI lineage: Eukaryota > Metazoa > Arthropoda > Insecta > Trichoptera > Phryganeidae > Agrypnia > Agrypnia vestita. Next base: position 41,927 of record JADDOH010008921.1, on the reverse strand, counting down.
CACTTGCCAAAAAAATTGAAATATTTTGTCAATTTTGTCAAATTTCAAAAATATTTTGAATTATGTGACCTAAAATGAATTGATTTATGGTGCAAGGTGCTAAAAATAAACGTTCTTCCGCTGTGACCCAACCCCCTTTCCCAAAGAACGACTTTACACAGTATAGTAAAGCATACAGTATTATATCTTCATACAAACAGCCGAAACGACGCCCTTCGAAATCTCGGTATACTTCGAACTGCTCAGTCGCCGCAGGGCTGCAGTAACGTACGGACGCAAGCAGGGTGAGACGCTCCCACGCATACATTTAGGTCAGTTTATGGCACCCCAAACCATAAAGAGTCATTCAATGAGCAGCCCTGGTGCGTTTTTAACCAAGTTTAAGTACCAAGCGGCCGTAGGTATTTATTTCAAGGACACTGCCAAGATAACATACTGTATGTATTTATTATACTGTGGACTTTAGTCGTAAATATTTATGTTATGTTGTTATGACTAACAATTTTGTCACTTTTTTCATTATCAAAGATTTATGAACAAATTTTGCCAATTGTTAATAATTAAACTTTGTTTTTTTTTGCAGATTTCAACAGTAAACAATGTTATGAAATGGAGTATAGGAGAATTAAAACTAAGGCTTAGGACAAATATGACACACAATTTATATGACCAATATCTCAAGTGAGTGCTTTTAATATTAGGTCCTTACATATGAAATTGGTGTTTAGTATGGGAGGGACATAAAGCCGATTTTTTTTTATTATAATATATTTATTTAATCAAAGTATGTACCATTGCTATCTATGCACTTTTGCCATCTCATAGGTAGTTTATCGATCCCTTTACTAAAAAAACCATTCGGACGGGAATCAATAAAATCTTTGAAGGCGGTTTGGACTGCCCCATCGGAGTTGAATTTTTTCCTTTGCAAGAAGTTATCCAAATTTCGAAAAAAATGGTAATCTGTTGGGGCAAGGTCCGGAGAGTACGGTGGATGTCTTAGACATTCCAATTGAAGCTCCTCTAATTTGGTAGCCGTCTGTTGTGCAGTGTGTGGTCTAGCGTTATCATGAAGCAGCAGTGGCCTAGAGCGATTAACCAGCCTCGGTTGTTTAGCAGCTAGCTTTTCCATCATGGTTTGCAGTTGCTGACAATAGACATCTGCCGTAATCGTCTGGCCAGATTTAAGAAAGCTGTAGTGAACGACACCAGCACTAGTCCACCAAACGCTCACAAGTAACTTTTTTGAGTCAATTTTCGCTTGGGGCATGGTTTGGCTGGTTCGGCAAGGTTCAGCCATTGCGATGAGCGCTTCCGATTATCGTACAGGATCCACTTTTCATCACAGGTAATGATTCGATTTTAAATACCTTCATTATTGTGCCGGTTGAGTAATGCAACGCAGCAGTCAACGCGCGTTTGTTGATTTGCTTCACTCAATTCGTGAGGTACCCACCTTTCAAGCTTTTTCACCTTACCAATTAGCTTCAAGTGGATTAAAATAGTTTTATCACTAACACCGCAGCCTGCAGCTAACTCGGATGTGGTTTGCGATGGATCCGCTTCCACAATAGCCTTCAATTCTTCATTATCAACTTTGGTCTCCGGCCGTCCACGGGGCTTGTTCTGCAGGTCGAAATTTCCAGAACGAAAACGTTGGAACCAAAAACGCACTGTGTTTTCTTTTGCGGCACCGTCGCCATACACATCATTAATCCTTCGAGCCGTTTCTGCAGCACTGGTGCCACGGTGGAACTCGTACTCGTAAATAACGCGATATTTCAAGTTTTTCATTTTGTAAACTGAGTGACGCAAAGAAAAAAACAATTGAGGAAAAAACAAATGAATTATAATTTTTAAAACACAAATACATGAGTAAAAAGCTGTATAAATTTGGATTTGGAATTCCTAACCAAAGAGAAGACATTTGAGATCAAATTTGCCAGTACGGCAAAACGCCAATTTCATATGTAAGGACCTAATATAACTGAATTATTAACTTATTTTATTAAAGAAAACACCTGTGAAGTTGCAATTTTTAAACAAATTTATTAATCAATTAGAAAAGACATACAGAAAAATTAAATCAATGAAAAAATATTTTGGTTGCTACTGGGATTCGAACGACTGATCTCCAATGTATCCAGGAATGGTGTATTACCAATTACATCATAGCTGCCTCATACATTACTGCCAATTTATCCACATTATTTGTAGTCTCTTTTTTTAAATTGATAAGATAATTAAATAAGACTTAATGAAAAAAGTTCACACAGAAAAAACATTTTAAATATTTCACCATTCTTATGGTTCTACGAGTCAATATATTAAAAATTTAGATTGTACTAAAAGGTTAAAATCTAGCTTAGAATTTATATATGAATGTTGGATTTTTGCAAATAAAAATTTTATAAACCTTTTACTTTTCGTAAACTTGACAATTATTTTTAACTGGCCTCACGTTGGCCGGCCTACTGATAATCTTAAGCAAACTAAAATTATTGTAATCTTTTGCAGAGGATTCACATATTATAAGATGTCAAATTTGGATAATAGGATATCAAATGCCGATCAATTGCTCACTACTGATGTTGAGAAATTCTGTGAAACAGTTACTGATCTCTATAGTAATGTTTCTAAACCTATACTGGATATAGGAATATATGTCTATAGATTGACCGTTAATCTTGGTGGACGGGTAAAAATATTATATTTTTTTATTTAACATGTCATAAATGTTGTTTATTTTTAATCTTCACCTTTTTAAAATAATTTAATAATTTTGTTATGCATTGCACAAATTACCATTTCTTTTAATGGTACAGTAAAACCCCATTAATTCAAGCCCTTATAATTTGAAATTCAAAACTTTCAAGACCGCAAAATGTTAATTTTATTGTTGATTAACCCTGATAATTCGAAAACCCCGGTAATTTATAATTCGAAATAATTTTTAGAACCTTGCTTCAAAAATTGGTGCATTTTAAGTCACATATTTCAAAAAAAAATTAACAAATTATGAAAACCTATAATGCCCAAAGCTTTTTATCACTTCCATGTATTTTATGTGTTTCGTTGTACCTTGCGGAATCCTCTCGTGTTTTCAAAAAGATTTCTTTAAATATGCAAAAATGTATATGTTTTTCATGAAATTAATGACTTTTTCATATTTTTCAAGCTTTACAATTTTTTGCGAAATTCACAATCACATCGCAATCCAATTTTTTTCTTTTGATGCCTTGAATTTAGAATTATCAGGGTTCTGGTGTTTTTTGGGTCCCTTGAATTTCGGATTAATAAGGTTCTACTGTCCATAAAAATATGGAAACATGCAAGGAATGTGAATTTATGAGTGGTATCTACGCCATGTAGAATCTTCTCTACTGAGTTGCACAATATTGCGTATGTCCGCTGTTAAGTATAAGAACAAAGACCGTTTTTGTTATAGGAGTGGATCGCTGAAAGCTTCTGCTGTTTCGTCAAATGAAAGAGTTGTTGATGATCTGGAGGTAGAAACAGGAATGAATTCTGATTTTTCTACTCCCACACTTATTTTCTATTAGAATACCTTTTGGCCTGGCTCTTGTGGTATTTACACTGTTTCCACTCAGCCAGTCCGGTGGTGGAGGCATAATTTTACCCCCTCCATATATTTATTTAACAAAAAATAGTAACCCATTGGCGACATCGGTACCGTGCCGAAGTTGCCTCTTCATAAAGGATAAATACAAAATATAAGCATAAGTTCTTTTCAGGGCTTATTTGTAAATTCTGTTCATAACATCCGCTGGAATATCAATCATTAAATATTGTTGCGTGTAAGATTAGATGCAAATATATTTTTTATAAATCACTTGATTTTTATTTGACATACTTTTCTGTACTGTTTTCACCTTGACTATATATGTACATATATGATATTATCTGCAATACATTATTTAAAGTGTGTTTTTGTTATTTCAGACACCAGCTGTGATGTTAAGTTATTTATTATTCTCAGGATTTATCCTGACCCATCTTAGGAAACCAACGGGTAAAGATAATGTTATTTAATTACTTATACACCCCCTTGGGGGTTGGTGTGTATCGGGGCTGTCAACCCGAGGACTGCATTAACCCCCCCTGGGCCGCGTCGCATATATCCAACAGGCACAAAATAATTTATTTATCGACGGCCGCGTATCGAATTTGAAAAACGTAATTTTTTCCCAATAGAGAAATCCTGTTGTGACCTGTCGTTCCATTTTCAACTCAAAAACATCACATTATATTTAATTATATTTTAAATCAACAATCAAAACAGAAGTTTTTCTGCCGTCAAAATCGTATAGAATTGTCATAGATGGCGCTCCGATCGCGTGTTGTGCCATCGAAATTCAAATATTCCATCGTCAAGGTCACGCGCAATGTGCGCGGGAAATACGATTTATTTTTTTCGATTTTCAATTTATTTGTACACGTATATACAAATATATACGATATGTTTTGCGATATTTGTCAGTTTTTGTTGGTTTATGATTCAATTGAATACTAATAGTGATTTATTAACAAAAATACACGCAATTTTGTTGCGTTTATTTGAAATATGTGTGTGTGTGAAAGTGTATTATATTTATGTGTTATGAGTGCGATGTCCCGTCGTTGATTGATTGAAGAAGATGATTATTATTAATAGTAGTGTTGTCTCCAATAAACAAATAAAAAAATTATTATTATTTTTCAGAAAATGTTGCGCTGGCAACATTATGGAAATTCAAAAAAAGATTATTTTTTTTACTTAAATGATAAAAAAATCATTGCGTTTCGACACTTACAATAAAATAATATGAATATGTGTGTTTTTTTTTTAATATACGCATGTTTTCATGGTTTTTTCGTAAAAAGAAAAATCACAAAAAATTCCGAAAATTTACGGCCCACAACAAGTTAAGTTATTTCAAGAAGACTAGCAGGAAAGCAATCGGCTTCGCCGATTGCTTACTGCTAGGCCCTGCGGGCGGCTATTGTGGCCGCTTCGCGGCCAATGATGGCCGCTGCGCGGCCAATTGTGTTTGCTGTGCAGTAAACACAATTGTTTACCTATGCCTACGTCAGCCGCTTCGCAGTCAATTGTATCTGGTAAATTTCCACTTTTAATTACGGGTAGTTTAGATATAATTAAGACAAAGTATTTATTCAAAATTTGTAACCGATTAATAAGTCAGAGCGGAATAAACCATAGTTCGATAGGTAGGTACCTACTCCCTTCTCTTCTCGCAGTGTTGATTACTTTTATACAACATTATAAAAAAATAATCTTTGTTTAATTTGGTTTGTTACATAAAAAAATTATTTGTTATTAAAATTTCAACAAAAAAATATTCTCGACCGTAAAAAAAAATTCGATCCTGCCAGGATTCGAACGTGGTGGCACCTTCTGATCCGCAGTCAGACGTTCATCCACTGTGCCACACAGCCCAACGGGAACCGCGGCAAAATTATTGTATACAAATAAAAATCATCGTCCAAATGCAGAAACGTACGACATTGGTTACGGTAATTAATATATAGATTAGATATTTGTTAGCATTGAGTTGTACTTTAAATAATCTTTTTTAAATGTAGGCTTTCGCATTATTGCAGGCATGGCCATGTTGTCACAAATGAACAGGATTCAAGATAAAGGGTTTTCTGTTTCGTTTCAAATTAACACGTTTCTACATATTGAATACCTTTTTCTAATAATTTAACAAACTCACTGAGTGCTTTGACACTGTTTTAACTTTTTTATTTTTTATATAAATAAACTGGCATTAAAAATGCTATTATATGTAATAAATTCATGAATAATTATGTAATTTATTTTTTTTCAGCTCGCATGACTGTGAGTGAACAAAAATTAGAAGGAGAATTTAGATATATTAATTCAAGGTTGATAACAAATTCTGAGGAAATTGCTTTCTATCAGGTAATTAATTATTTATAAAATGATATATCACATCTAAGTAATATTTTCTACAGATTAAACAAATTACATTAAAATTTTAAATGGAATTGCGTTCTCGGTCTAGGCGTCCTTAGCCTAAGGACGAGGAGAGTTGACCCCAACAGTCAATGACAACAGTGAGTTCGGATGAAGCCAGGGAAAAGAGAAGAATTGAGTCCTCAGTTATGATTAATGTAGTAAACACAACCTTAAACTTTTCTTTTAGAATTCAATTTCAATATTGAATATGTTTTTACATAGGTTTCCCGAGTAAAACATGCTACAAAACTTCATTAACAAAAATGTGTGCAATACAATAGAATCACGTGCAATGAATTAAATAACATAAATATACATTATTATTGATTTCTACAAAACACCGTCTAATATTCATGAATGAATGAAATAAAATTCAAATAATGTTTGTTATGTTAAGGGATCGAAACAACACACAGTGTTCTGTATATGAACCATAAAAACATTTTCTATACAGCTGTGGTATCGGTATAAATATTAGGTCCTTACATATGAAATTGACGTTTAGTATGGGAGGAACATAAAGCCGTTTTTTTTTATTATAATATATTTATTTAATCAAAGTATGTACCATTGCTATCTATGCACTTTTGCCATCTCATAGGTAGTTCATCGATCCCTTTACTTAAAAAACCATTCGGACGGGAATCGATAAAATCTTTGAAGGCGGTTTGGACTGCCCCATCGGAGTTGAATTTTTTCCTTTGCAAGAAGTTATCCAAATTTCGAAAAAAATTGTAATCTGTTGGGGCAAGGTCCGGAGAGTACGGTGGATGTCTTAGACATTCCAATTGAAGCTCCTCTAATTTGGTAGCCGTCTGTTGTGCAGTGTGTGGTCTAGCGTTATCATGAAGCAGCAGTGGCCTAGAGCGATTAACCAGCCTCGGTTGTTTAGCAGCTAGCTTTTCCATCATGGTTTGCAGTTGCTGACAATAGACATCTGCCGTAATCGTCTGGCCAGATTTAAGAAAGCTGTAGTGAACGACACCAGCACTAGTCCACCAAACGCTCACAAGTAACTTTTTTGGAGTCAATTTTCGCTTGGGGCATGGTTTGGCTGGTTCGGCAGGGTTCAGCCATTGCGATGAGCGCTTCCGATTATTGTACAGGATCCACTTTTCATCACAGGTAATGATTCGATTTAAAATCCCTTCATTATTGTGCCGGTTGAGTAATGCAACGCAGCAGTCAACGCGCGTTTGTTGATTTGCTTCACTCAATTCGTGAGGTACCCACCTTTCAAGCTTTTTCACCTTACCAATTTGCTTCAAGTGGATTAAAACAGTTTTATCACTAACACCGCAGCCTGCAGCTAACTCGGATGTGGTTTGCGATGGATCCGCTTCCACAATAGCCTTCAATTCTTCATTATCAACTTTGGTCTCCGGCCATCCACGGGGCTTGGTCTGCAGGTCGAAATTTCCAGAACGAAAACGTTGGAACCAAAAACGCACTGTGTTTTCTTTTGCGGCACCGTCGCCATACACATCATTAATCCTTCGAGCCGTTTCTGCAGCACTGGTGCCACGGTGGAACTCGTACTCGTAAATAACGCGATATTTCAAGTTTTTCATTTTGTAAACTGAGTGACGCAAAGAAAAAAACAATTGAGGAAAAAACAAATGAATTATAATTTTCAAAACACAAATACATGAGTAAATAGCTGTATAAATTTGGATTTGGAATTCCTAACCAAAGAGAAGATATTTGAGATCAAATTTGCCAGTACGGCAAAACGTGAATTTCATATGTAAGGACCTAATATGTGTCTGAGAAATGTCATTTTTTTTTTTTTTTAAATATACTACCAAAGTTATAGTTTTTAATACTGAATACTTCACATATATGCAATTAATGTGTAATTTTCTTTATTTCTTGAACAGGGCAATAACAGAGAGAAGCTCACTCTATTGGCAAGTTTCAATAAGCTAACAAATCACTTAAGAAAATTCCTTGAGTTTAGAATATTCATGGGAATTATTGACAGTGTTGTTGCTAAATGTATGTACTATTTTAATATTTGATTTATTTATTATATGTATATTTAATAATATTCATATACACAGCAATAATATTACCACTTGTACATTTATTTTGGCACATTATAATGATGGGTTGATTCATAAATATGTTCCCTTCTACTAAAGTACCCGGCAGGAAATATCACACACCAGCTTTAAAAAGAGATAATTGGCTAGCTTCAGCTTTGTAGAGCTTCATCTCTGTCACTCATACCTACGTGATATTTGTCGCTGACTTGCGTAGAGCGTCGTCTCTGTAACATGCGACAGAAACAATGCTTTACGAAGTCGAGTATCTCTTTTAAAGCTAGATATGTAGAATACTGCCGGGTAATGTATTTACTTTAAAAATTTTTAATCAATTTACGAATTCGTCATGCTTAAATACTACCTGTTTCTATTTAGATGACAATTATTTCCTTCTTCGAAGAATTTTGGAGGTTTTGATAAGAACAGATAAAGTAATGATCTGCATCATTTCAGAAGGTTTTCCTTTGCAATGCACCTTACAATTATCTAAACAGGTAGAAATATTGAAGCAAAATAGGCAGATTGAGAAAGGGGTGGTAAAATCGACCTTGAAAGTCTCAGAAAAGGTTTGGGTTACTCTGGTCGTTAGTTACGTGGTAACGATTTAGATACAGCACCTTAAAATTGTCCATTTTGGGTTTTGAATTTTTATGTATTAATATTTACAAAACAATCACTACTTCATAACCAACAAATACCCAACTGCTGTAAGAAAAATAAGTATAGATATTATAAAAAGAAGCAGTTCGGACGAAATAATAAATGCCTGACAGAATTAATTTAATAATCAACCTAATTAATTATGTGTTATAATGTTGATTTGGTTGCAATCTCTGTAATATTGTTGGGTTCTTTTAACTATGATAAATATTGATGCTCAAATGTTTGGTACCTGTTGAATTTTGAGCATTAGATAAAGGCAAAATTAAAAATATGTGAAAGAGAAATGTAAATGAAAATTATTGAAAGATAGAGATACATATATGTATTTAAAAAAATCTGTCACTGTGATTGAGAGAACGTTAAGCATGTATGCCTGAAAAAGATTCCAAGTATGATAATATCGTATTATGTAGGTATATTTATTTTTGATATATTATTTATGGATTTCATTTTCGTGTTTATTTCCAGATTTTGCATCTGTTGTTGGGTTCTACTCCGTTTCCATTCCTTTCCTTGATGCTGACCACAAACTACTCTCTATTGACAAGGGAAGCCGTTATAGGGTAAGTTTGTTTTTGTGTTTTTGCCTATATAAGACAGTGGCTTGCAGTGGGTATAAACTTAGGTTATGGTGTGACCGACTATATACCTATATTTAAAAAATATATATGCGCGCATATACCTATAAGGGTATATAATTTTTTTTTAAATATTTTTTTTATACAAATTTATTTTTATTATATATTTAAATATTTTTAAATATTATACAATTTTGAGTAGCTTCAATCCACAAAAATAACTGCAATAAAAAAGAAGTATTGTAAACAAGATTTTCTAAATAAATAATTATTTTGTATATAGGTAATAAATACGGCAAAAGTTTTCAATATATTTCAAAGACGATTTATATATGTATAATTAAATCAGAAATAATACTAATTCCAGATATACATTTCTTTTCACAAAAATAAATCAAACATTTTATGATATCATCGATGGCCATGTCGTCGTAAATAATAAATAAGATCTGACAGATGGTATTTACATTCAGTCCCGTGATTAGTGTGTACATGTACAGTGCAACACATATCACGCTACCATTTTGTTTTGGCTCTTTATAAATTTCTTTGGCAATTAAACATTAATATATATTTATTTATTTTCAGCATTATTATACCTTTGGTCGTATGTTATTAAAATTAGCAGAATCCATTGGAAGATTAGTGTTAGCGGGAAGAGAACTTACCAAACTAGCAGGTCTAACATCTAGAGTTACAGAATTGATGTCTGTAATAAAGGATTTGAATGATGGTCACTATGAAAGGACTATGGTTGATGGCTCTTCGATTCTGAATAATGACCAAGGTAAATTATATTGACGAAACGTTTTAATTATTTTTGATTCGCGTCAAAGAGATAATAGTCATTCAGATTTATTTTTGCATGAATTTGCATTGATTTTTTTTTAGTGAACTTGAACATATTAAAAACACAAAATATTTCGACTCAGTGCCCAGAAAAAATTTAAATTTAGATTTCTCTCACGAATTACTGTTACATATTTACAACTATACTGTTTTAAACTGTTAAAAACATTAAATAATAGAAGAGACATTATTATGAATAATTTTTAATAATTTTTTTGCAAAATGGCAGTCTGACTTAGTGGTGCCAGCTTAGTGTTAAGTCCGAACTTATATGGCAATATTATTTGATTTTGATTTTTTCAAAACAATACAATAGTTTCTTTAAGCGCTTTGGGACTACACCCGAGTATACTCATGCGGCTATTATGTGCGAAAATTCCCACAATTGAGATAACTCGGGCAAACTTAACCTCCAGAAAAGACCACTCCCGAATATACTTTTGTGAAAATAAATATGATTTATGTATGTGGAAGCGACACAAAAGACAGCTGTGATGATTCAAACGAGGTACCACTCCTCCCTATTTCCCAATCTCCGCAAATCGTGTGACATCACAAATGTTCAGTAGGGTGTCCCGTCCATGTGTGAAAAAAAAATTTTTGAGCTACACAGTCGCAAGAGGTATCAAAATTTGCGTAATTTTACACAGATTGCGAAAAAGGTAAAAAAAAAAATAGAAACACCTGTCATCTTGAGGGCTCTACCGAGCTTTGAAGTTTAGTAAATTTTACATTTTTAAATTTTTATTATTATTAACCTAATTATATATATAATTATTAACATAAAATTTAAAAAATTTATGTTAGAGTTAAACCGTTTGCCTAAAATAATAAAAAAATCATGTTTAAAAGGTATTTTATCATTGAAATGAATGAAACAAAGCACAAGAAAATAAAATAAACAAAATATGTATACATTATAATCAGTGACAAAAACTAAACATTTTAACTTATTTTTGTGTCTAAAAATTGGTATTTCTGCTCGAGATTGCATCCTGGTTCTAATAAAGCCATCTGTAGAAGAAACATCAGTTACACTTTGTAAGGCGTTTGTTATATTCTCCAGGACCCGAAGTGCAACCATCTAAGGTCAAGAATAAATAACGAAGGAGTAACTCATTGACATGAAGCATACAAACACACCATTGTAATGGTCTCTCCAAATACTCCTCTAAATATTTAATCACGCCACCCTTCCAACCGGTATTAGTTGCAGTTCCATCGCATTCAATGCAAATCAAGTAATCTAAATTTCAACCTTGACCCTCTACTAAAGTTGTGATCGAAATAAGAATTCCCTTTGCAGTGCCACGACTTTCGGTATTGTGTGTCCCAAATAAATTGTATCTATAACAGACCTTAGCAACTGTTGGCAATGGCAAGTCGATGGTGTCTCTGTGGAGGACATGTTTGTCGGGGATGACTCTGTTATCGGATACGTTTCTGGGGAAGATTCACACACTAAATCTTCATCAAAATTTGCTGAGACAGAACACAACTTTTTTGCTGCCCTTATTGACCCTTCAATTTATCTCTGCTTTTATTTTATCTGTTTCTTTCTTATCAAAACCGCTTATAACCATTTTCCTGTCACTGTACTTTAATCCGACAAAAGTGTGTTTACAAGCAGAAACGTCAAAAAGCTTCTCAAATGACTCTAAAAAACATTTCAGTTTATATTAAAAACTATCATTTCATTTGCTTTTGGGGTGTCTTTTCAAATTGAGGGACTTTTCGAAATAGGATTTCACTAATTAAATAACTCGTTCCTTAGTTACAATTGCAATCGAAGTTTTGGTCCAGATATTGTTGATCTCTTCGGAAATAATCACATATATATATCTTTTCCATTATACTTCAATTTCAGGTCATTCTTGACAAATAAAATAAATTAAATGACGTCGCTTATAGTTGGTAACTGCTGATCGTTAAGTTCTTTGTATGGTCTGAATATAGCATAAGTAGTTAACTTCTTATTTAAAAATTGCAAAATCTGCTTTTCACACTGTAGCAATCGCAACGGTACTCTTATGGCATAAAAATTATTTTGGCTACGAAGAAAACACTCGCGAGTCAAGTCAAGAAAGTCCTCAAAACAAGTTCAAATTTGTGGGTTTTTGCAGGTTGAAACCTAATAAATTCAAAGTCGCTGGTAACGTGTTGTTGCATGCAAATGGAAACATCATGTATGTTTTACACCTAAATAGAACGAAAAGTAAATATTTGTTTGTATTTAGTTCAGGAGCCAAAATTAAAGATAGCGAAATATCACCATAAAAATGACAATTTTTCAAAAGTTTGAAGGTTGGTAGAACCCTAAAGATATACTTTTATTTTATTTTTAAAATTATTTTAGTAATCTACGCTCAATTACGCAAGTTTTGAGAGGCCTTATGTTAAGGTAAGCCAAAAAAAAAAATCGGGACAACCTAATGTCTAGTAAATAAAATTCAATTTTTTAAATTTTTTAATGATTACTTAAGGGGGTATATTCTAGTCTAAAGACACGAATTTCGGGCGTTTTTTAGAGCTTGTAAAAAAAAAGAAAGAATATTTATATATGTATGGTGTAGATTTTATTAACATTCATTTGTTTATATTTTAAGAATAGATAAAAAATAAAAAAATAATAAAAAATTCAGAACTCAAAAAGTTATCGGCTGCTAAAGTGGGGGGTCCCGGCATGCATGGTTCCAACCCTTGTGGTCACATCTGAAACAAAAAAATCTAACACATTCTTAATTAGTAAAGATGTCGCTATCGCCCCTACCTCGAAGAAATAAGCAAAAAAAAATTTAATGGCGGCCGTTTGAAAAAAAAAATCTTTTTTTTTTTTTACTTTAATTTTCTTTTTAAATAGTAAAAATAAAAATTTCGACTTTAATCTGCTAGGGGCTATAGAGGGATATATAAAGAAGGTTCACACAAAAATTTAAATAAATCGGTTTAGTAGAACTTGAGATATCATGCACGCCAGCTTGAAAAATGTAGTTTCTAAAAAAACGCATTTAAAGTTTTGAGTAAAAGTACGGTGTACTTACATAAAAAGTAGTTATGAGTAAAAGTACGGCATACTTATATATTTTTAATCGGCAATTCCTGCTCCATACAATGGAACTTCTTCCACTTCAAAATGTTCATATTAGTTAAATATACTTTATTTAGGTATAGAGTTAAAAAAGGTTTTATGGAGTAATCCATCCGCAGGTAGTCGGGCAACGTCTACCCTCTATTGTTTGATTTGTTCCGCTCGGACCACTTACTTGCCGTGTCACCAAAATCGCTATATCTCAGTAAATAATTGGAATTTTGAAAAATTCTTTTGAGGACATAATTTTGAATGTCTAAAATTACGAAATATACAAAAAAATGATTTTTTCAAATTTCTAGACTAGAATACCCCCTTAAGGGGTTAAATAAAAGATCCATGAGGCGCAAAAACAGTTTCTCGAAAAGTAAGCCAATTTGACTTACGTGATTGTTCCCTGCTTGAGTACAATGATGGATGATGAACCGTATGTTAATAATTGTATTTGTTTTTTAGGTAACGCGATAATGCCTCTTATTCCAAACTCAGGAAAAATAATTTTCCAAGACCATTTGATTAAATTTACTAAGGTTCCATTAGTTACACCCAACGGCGATGTACTTGTGAAGGATCTAAGTTTTGAAGTCAGGTATAATTTATTTATCTATTCTTTTAATTACTCCATATTTCTTTTCTATTAATTTAACCGCAAAGACTATTCTAAATTATTGTCAAACCTTTACAATCTTTTAAACAATTTATTTTCATTTCATTATATGTAATCATTGTGTCAAAGTGGTGATGGATAATTTTATTATATGAAATATTTTTAAATTGACAGATCTGGTATGAACGTACTGGTCTGTGGACCTAATGGGTGTGGAAAATCAAGCCTATTTCGCATACTCGGTGAGTTATGGCCTATGTTTGGCGGAACTTTAATCAAACCACCACGTGGAAAGCTCTTCTACATTCCTCAAAGACCATACATGACTCTTGGCACATTGAGAGATCAGGTATGTTATTATTTACAAATTCTCAAATACACAGATTGATTTTAATTAAGAAGGTATATATTTTCCCAAAAAACACTGAGGTCAAAGAAACATTTTGATTTGATAAATTATTTTTTTTGGCCACTCTTGGTTTGATGTAAAAATTGCCTTCAAAATGATTTATTTTAATTTACATCAAAATACAAATATACTACATCTTTATGAACTAGATTCCCTGGGCCTGTTATGTATTTTTAGTGAAAAATACAGTGAAACTCGCTTATTAAATTCCCCTTTAACACAGCCGTACCGAAGCGGGAATCTTAAATCTCCCAAATTCAAATTTATCTTGATAACTCAGTAATTAATCGAGCAATTTAGTTGAACTTAGGGCCGGTTGTTTCAAGTTGGATTAAAGTAAAAGTTTGTTAAAGCGTTTGCGTTCTCCACCAATCAAGCAATCCATTTCCGTAAAAAAAAAATGCTTTAAACGAACTTTTATTTTTATCCAACTTGAAACAACCGAGCCTTAGTCTAATCTTAAATCAAAGGTTTAAAAATATATATATTTCTTAGTGAAAACTAATTAATTAATTAATTTCTGTAGTTAAATGTATAGGTACCAGGTATTATTTTTTGTTTCACTTGTGTAAATATCATGGTTTGAAAAAATCCAATTTTTATATTAAAAAATCAAAAAATCTGATTTTTTGATGTTCGAAAAAATATTGGGCACTTGTTAAAGCAAAAGGGAGACATACCAAATATTAGAAATATAGCCCCATCTGCCTCGTGAACCGTTTTTTAAATTTTATTATTGTTGTTATTTCCCACCATTACCAACTAGTTCTTTTTTTCAATAACTTGTTATTATTATTATTATATAGTATTAATAAGAAAATAAACAAAAAACAACTTTCTGGCTTAATAATTATAAGATGTGCACCAATTAAGTCCAAAATTTAGCTTGGGTCTAATAATATGGCCATGTACTGTATTTCATTCACCTTAATAAAGTTATCAAATAAAGTTATTAAAATCTTGCAGAAAAATTGTGGTTTAAATTTCTATCAAAAAACTCCAGCATTTGAGTCATACAGTATTTCGCAGGTATTGCACTCCCCAAAACTATATAAAGGCGTTGTTTAGGTATCTTTAAAGGTATATATTTTATTGTGTGAACTTAAGGGCGCTTAGAATTTTAAGTTTTCTGCTGTGCTATGTACCAAGTGATAAAAAAAGTGTGATGCAGTTTAATAGTCTATGTATCGGACAGGTAGAATTATGATGGCAACATCATAAGACGACGTGATGATGATGATGATGACCCATCTGAAGTCGTCCGAGGTGGCCCTTTTTTGGGTCGCCGTCCTTTGTATGGACAGACACTGTAGGCATGGCAACATGCAGGGACATACGACAGTGGGGAAGCATCCGCATCCCGCCACGCCTCCGTGTGGATAGTCGGTGCGGGCAGCCAGCCGGCGCTGCGATCCTGAGAGAGAGGATAGAATGCCGCACCGGCGCAATACGTGGTATCTCCGACGGAGAGCGTGGACGACCGATCGAGCGACGGATACCCGGAGGCTGCGATTGGACTTTGAAGAATTCCCTGAAGAAATTACACTTGTGTCTTATTAAATGAAATGTTATGAAATATTTGAAATACTTAAGAAATGGAATATTTCAAGTTTGAAATGTCAATGAAATATTTAATGAAATATCTTAAGAATGAAATATTTAAGAACTAGATAAGACACTTGTAAATGTAATTTTGAATAAAATTCATGTTTCATGGTTTGAATATATATACAGGGAAAGCTCGCGCGATGGGGATAAAATCAGTAAAAACCGCGCGAAGCGCCGCGGACCATTATGAGAATGGCCGCTATGTTGATGGAATTAATGTAAATATCCTGCCTCGAAGAGGTGAGGAAATAAAAAATACCTAAGTGTTTTAAATGTGCCAAATGAATCCTTTTATGTGATATTTTAAAGTAAAAATTAAATAAATAATGTTTTATTTGAGCCATCCCATGGGGAAGGTAAATATCTTGGCAGCCCTGATAAACTCGGCGGGCGCCGACCCGTACCGGTCGAGCGGGCCCAATGGAAAATTCCCGAGACGCTACAAGCGGGCTCAGGCGGCCGAGTAAGCGGCCGGCCGACATTTTTGAACTCAGATTACGGACGTTACAGACGTCGTATCGACTTGAAACATTTTTTATCGTGTTCCTTGTGCGAATATGTATTAGAATGATATGTTTTTTCATATGTAAAATTGCGCGGGCGCACATAGTTTGTCGCGGCCCACTTTAAATGCTTATTGTGCAATTAATATTTATCTGACATACTTAAAAATATCACCTAAGAATGCGCTTGGTTGAGATCTATCTAATGGTATAAATTAGAATCTCGTAAAAACTTGTTTACTATTTTTAAATGAATTAAATGTTGAATTAATTCTTGAAAATGCCGCGGTAATCAGCATATATTATTGAATAACTCAGTAAATTCAGTCTTGCGGTTCCAGTAAAATATGTCATCCTATTGGCAAGACATAGATTGGTATAAATGACATATTTAAATCCCCAGGGGGGTGGCGTTTAATTTGTAATCGATTAAAATAATTCAATTTTAATGCGAAAATCGGCCCGGAGTCTGACATTTTGCGCTCAGAGCCGCCGGCAAACCGAGCGCGCTAATTGGTCAACACGCAAGTCATGGGGGAGGCTTTCCGAACTGTATAAATAGCACGCCGGCGGGCGAGAGCTCCCATTCTTTCTGGAGCCTCTGCCGAGTACGCCTACTGGAACATTTCGCCTGCATTTGACCCCTGCTTTTCTATGGACTTGTTTTCTGGATTTCGGACTTCTGCTTTGGATTTGGACACGATTTGGATTTATTGGCTCTGTTTCATCACCTGAGGCGACGACTTGGCACGACTTTGGACTTCTGCAAAATTTCGCTACTACAGTGGAATTTTTCCTGCTCTCCGGACGGTGCAGCCGCACTGCATTCCCCGGTTGGCTACTACATCTTCGGCTTCGGAAGCGAGCTCAGCGGACCGCGCCTGTTTTTATTGTCTCCGTGCGGAACAGTCTACTAAAATATTTTGCTAAAAAATCTAATACTCACTTAATAAATTCACTTTTAATAGGTTTTCCCGCTAAATAAGTTTAAATTTAATTTCTCTAAAATTCCGAAAAACCCGTACAAATCCCATATTTTTTTTAGCCTTAATACGTTTCCCGCTTATGTTCGTTTCTCGCCTAAGTCGTGAAAATATTTATAGCCAAACTCAATTTATTCATACAAATAAATCTTCATAATATGTTTTATGGAAAACAAAATTTTGTTCAACATTCTTAAAAATGAAAAATGGGCGCAAAAAAAATTAAGTGGGTTTGGCGGCGTCACAAAAAAACCCTATAGTATTTGAATAGGCTAATAAAATAATATTTAATAAATAAATTTATCCCGCGATTATTTACGATAATTTTTTCAAAATCAATCAACGTCGGCGCACAATAAATTCGCCTAAACGAAACTTTTTCATTTTGGTTGTATTTCTTCGAGGAAACAATTGGCAATATTAATTACGTAATATTATCTCCTATTGTTTTCTAAGGCCGGCGTCACACTAGGTGTATCTTCCGTCGCGTCTTTGACGCCGCGGAACGCCGCTCTACGCGGATCATCAATCGCTAGTTTCGGCGTCTGTTCGGTTCCCCGCCCGCGGAACTTACGTCAACGTAAAATCGGTGACGTCGCGTCCCATATTTTTTATTGCAATGCGCCACATTTGACAGATTGTACGCGCATGTGTTTGTTCGCCGTGCGGTCCGCCGCGGAATATAGTAGGTACGTGACGGCTAAATTAATTCGGTTGCGGATTTGACGCGACGGAAGAAACGTGTAGTGTGGCGCCGACCTTAATGAGTTACAAAAAATGGATCTAATTAGTTAATCAATAAAAAATACCACGAATTTTCTTCGCGCCCGGGAAAATATTAGGGGAAAAATAACTTATAATTAAGTAATTAACCTAAATTATGTAGAAATCATCTAAAGAGATAAATTTTTATAATGAAGTCAAATAGAATACTATTTACAAATGGTTATTTTTTACAAATGTGCAATCTTTACCAAGCCAGGGAAAGTAGATACAGGAAGCTTTTTGTATGTTTTTCGCAATCTTGAGATTTTTGATTTGTCAATGTACACCGATTTATATTTAAATTTTTTGACAGTGCTAATTTTATTTATAGTTTTGGTGGTTTTTATTGTTTTCTTACAACCCCCAGGTACTACGTATTTACATAGATAATATTTTACAAATGTTTATATTTACCTACTTAGTTTTTTAAAATAAAATATCATTAAATTGTCATATTATATAAACGAAAATTTAATCATAACACAAAATTAGAAAGTGTAAATAATTTATGAAAATATTGAAATCACTGTTAATATGTTTTCACGCCTAATAAGTTTTTATTTGCTGGTCCCTTGAAAGACCTTGATGTGGTCACATTTGTGTGACGTCACTTTTTTTGTAATTTAAAATTTAGAAATTATCAAATTAAAACAGCAATTCCAAAATTATTTATATATTTCTAGTTAAAGTATTTTTTCATAAAATCAAACAATAAATTAACCAATCGTACGCTGACCGTACGTGACGCGGAATGTACCCCGTCTGCCACGCAATTTCGCGCACAATTGCTGTTTTTTAGACACTTTTTGTGATGGTTATATTCATGTAAAAATCAACAATAATCGCTAGAAGTTTTTCAAGGTTTCTGGTTTCTCAATATACAGACTTCAATATTTTACTCATTCATTAATTGAGCCCTTGTCCGGAATAACGTTGTATCCAACACAAATGTCAATTTTGAGTTATTGATGCAGTTATGTTGGATATGTTATTATGCATCGTTTAAGGTAGATAATATGTCAAGAAAAAAATATTTAGGCTTCTGGCTGCATTTTAAAGTTATTGGTTTGTGGAAGAACGTTGTACGTTGTTTCTCAAAATGGCATCGCCGCGCGTCAATATCGTGGAGCGTGGTTTAATTCACATGAATAAAGGGAGAAAACGAACATCTAATGTTTTAAACTGGAAAGATATCAAAGCCAATAAGTTGAAGGATGCAGGAAAGGAGTGTTCATCCAGAAAAAATATTATCAAACCTGCAATTGACCCGCCGGAACATGTTTGTGGAATAACGTTGTATACGATTTGGCAGTTCTGATTGATATTGTAATTTCATATGTGACAATATTATTTTGTCGAATGTTAACCGATTTTACTCAGTTGATTTATCCATATTGTTATTTGAAATGCTTTTTGATAATAATGCTGGCATTATAGTGCTCTTTATATCGTAACTTAAAATAATACCGATACAAAAAGTTTATTTAATTCCTCATTCTTTTTCGAAGGGTCGAATTTGAGCCAAAAATGTTTAAATCCGGGATGTTTTCTCCATTTTAATATCAATATAAATATTCAATCAGAATTCAGGTTACTGAATTACAATAAAAAAAGTAATCGTGAGAAATTGAATGTCCGACGCCATATTCAGCAAACAGGCGGAGATACATTATAGTATGTACGAGAGACTTATCGTTCCGTAAAAGCTCTTTACCTACTGATAATCCCATCACAATCAGAGCTAGAACCTTCCACAAAGAATTAGAATCATGGACCTCCTTTAGCCTTCTACCAACTCGTTGTGGAAGAAGGGGAAGATTAGCTACCGTATGGAAAAAATCATGCAGTTAGGAAGCCTGGAGCTAACTTTAATGAATTTCAATCCACTGCCAATAAGGCTGCTAAGCTCAAGGACCTCGATGACATTTGTGAATTCATGTTAGATGAGCATTCTGCTTTTAAAAAGCATTATTAAGTAAAGCAGAATAAATAAAAAACGTTTTGCGGAATAACGTTGTTTGTGAAAATTTCATATACAATATTTTTCCACTGATTCAGCATGTTTTTTTACAATAGATTCAAATTTAATTGCCTTTTTTCTCTATTTTATATTGAGATTTGTTAAGAATTATATGTTAGTTATATTTAAAATATAAAATGTAATAAATTGTAACTGGTTTCATTTTTTCAATTTTTCTCGGAACGAGAGAATTGTTGGATACAACGTTATTCCGGGCAAGGGCTCAATTATGAAAATAAGTAACGAAATTTACTGTCAGAAATGTACGCACATGTTTATCGAATAAAACCATGGAAGCAAGATATTGTATTTCAATATTTTCGTTCTAAATATATCAAAGAATATAAAAATACTTAATTTTAACACTTTTTTATTTAAAAATAATACTTTTTTTAACAGATAAGTAACACAATTAATGCGCGGCTCGAAGACGACATTTGGAATGATTTTTGTTCGGTTTGCACGGCAAATGAGGTTACTTGACAAATAGAACTCGTTCATTCATTCAAAAACTTGAGATATAACCAATGACAAGCTTTAAAAACCCATAAACACAGGCCGAATTCGCATACATGTCTAGAGAGCACACCGTGTGACGTAATTTATGGATGGCCCCATATATACATATATATATAAATGAATACAATATCAAATTTAAGTATTGTTTCTTGTTAAATTATATATTTTTATATTTTAGGTCATTTATCCGCACACTTACCAAGAGATGACAAGGCGAGGTCATACTGATGAAGAATTGTTGAAGTATTTAGACTTAGTTCAACTTTCATATATCTTAACAAGAGAAGGCGGCTGGGATGCTATTGCAGATTGGCTGGATGTGTTGTCAGGAGGAGAAAAACAAAGAATTGCTGTGAGTTCTTTTATTTTGTACATGACCCATCCTTCATTTATCCATTTTTAAATAAAATAAAAGTAAAAAAAATTAAATTCTGTTGTGTTTGTGTTGTTAAAAAGTTAATTTTCTTTGTAAGAAATCATCACTTAATTTTACATATTTGTGGACAATTGTATTTCTAATAAGTGTTATAATATGTTGTGTGTTGATCTGGTCAGAAAAAAAGGCAAAATCGAATGTTGAAATCAAGTAAAGATTGAAGAAACCTTCCCTAAATTCAAAGATAACTCTTAACATTTTCGATTACGATCCAAATGTGACAAAACTGAAAAAAAATATATTTATATTTTTTTGCAAGTGAGAACAGCAAATATGTCAATATTGAATACTTTAGTAATAGATAAATGTTGCGATCTTTGCTTTTTGCATTTTCGAAATGATTTCTTGAAATATGCAAAATACACGCATTTTCACAAATTAATAGCTTTTTTCATGAGTTTTACGATTTTTAGCAATTTTCATCATCACAATTTTTTTTTGGTACCTTGGATTTCAAATTAACGGGGTTCCGCATAATTCAAAATTTTTTTGGTCCCTTGATTTTTGATTTAACGAGGTTCTACTGTATTAGTTAATGGATTTTTAATCTGGTACATTTAAGATAATCTATTAAAAAATGGATTATATCAATGGAGTCTGAATTTTTTTAATTGTATTTGTTTTCAAAAATCAAGAGGTGACACTATTTAAAGGGAAAACATATGCAGGAATATATATACATTCTGCTTTTCTTTCATTTTAGTCATTGAAATTGTAGATTTAGAAATTAATTTATTTTCAGATGGCTCGATTATTTTACCATGCTCCACAATTTGCTATACTGGATGAGTGCACCAGTGCAGTATCCGTGGATGTGGAAGGATCTATGTACGAGTACTGCAAAAAAGTGAGCATTTTTTGTGTACATTTTTTATGCACATTAAATTTCGCAAAGAATCAAGATTTACTTTGAACAGTTATTTGGCTCTTTGGCGCCACAAGATGCATTTCAATTTTTTTTAAATGTAATGGAATAGGTGGATGCTGTGTGATCACGCCAAATATATTAAACAAAGACATTGTGTACGTCAGTTCCGCTAACATTAACAGCTCCACAATTATGATAATATAGCTATCTATGTGCCCCTACCCCTAGTGCAAGACTATCACCTTTCCAAAAAAACACTTTTGAGTTACGATGGTCATATTTTTTCTTGCTCTTTATTTGCTCGTCCCCTTTTTTTGCTTGTTATTAGTTCTACTTCGTATCAAAATGTACTTTGTATCTTAATGTAACTTTTCATCATTGTTTTGCAATGAATAGTGACACATTTGCATTTGATACATTTTTCTTTCAACTGAATGCATCCCTTTTGAAATGTGATTGTTTATGATAAATGTAGGGTATAAAAGTAAAGGCAGCAATATCCAAAAATTTTAAAAATGATTTAAATATAGTCACCGATTACTATTAATTTAAAATGTACTGAATTCTAGATTTTATGTGTCTATCCCTTCCAAAATCAGGTTTTCTATGAAAGTACAAGCTACGTCTATACCTATAAAACTCAAAGTCTGTCTGTTCTCTATACAAATCTACACCGTTTGTCAGATTCAATTCAAATTTTGCATGTTTATGCTTTAGGACCCTGCGGGTAACATGGGTGACATTTCCCCCCTCTCCTTTTACTCCTTCCCCTACCCCTGATATATTTTCAATGTAAATCTGTACCTTTTGACCAATCGGACTCAAAATTTGCAAACATATTCTTTAGGACGCGGCAGGAAATATAGGTGACACTTTCCCCCTCCTCTTTTACCCCTACCCCTGCCCCTCCCCTGATATATTTTCAATGCGAATCTGTACCATTCAACTGACCAAAATTAGAAAATTTATTCTTTAGGACCCGGTGAATAACATAGGCAACATAGGCAAAGTCTCTTACCTCCCCTTTTACCCGTTCCCCTCCCCCTGATATATTTTCAGTGCAAATCTGTATTGTTGGACCGATCAGACTCAATATGTGGATACATATTGCCGCCCGATTGGACTCAAAATTCGCAAACATACTCCCGACGGAAAAAATAGGCTATATTTCTTCCCTATCCATTCTAGACATCCTTTCCATCCCAGCTTTGATTAAATGGAAACATTGTTTTAGAGGCTTTGCAAAACAATGGAACCTTTGTTTCACACCACAAATTTATTTTCAACTTTATCCTTACCCCGTGCAATGACTGGTACGAACAGCTAGATTCCTGTAAAATCTCAAATTCAGTATATAAATTAGTAATCCTCTATAACTGCAATAATTTTTTTTGATATTGCTGTCTTTTCCTTTATACCCCATAAATATGAGAATAATAATGATATGTTGTTATGTTGTTATGTTGATATATGCTTACAGTACTATATATTTAAATTACGAGAACAGAAAATCTCAAAATTAAATTATTTCAAAATGCAGATTTTGAAACAGTGATTGTGGCATATTTATAACATAATAATATTTACTTGTTTGGTCTAGCGGTAGGACATTCTCCTAATGTTCAATTGTTCGAGCTTCATCCCGGGAGGTATATATTTATAGAAAAGGATCTTAGCTTAGTTTGAAAAATAGTATGAATAATGATGTGACGTGTTCCATTCTTATTGCAGGTTACTAAAGATTTATGAATTAACCAACTGCTATGGAAGCCAAGCACCAGGGTGGCATCCTGGTCTTGAATTTCATGTTTTTTGACATGCGGTATTAACCGATTAAATTCAACTAGCACGTAAGCAATCGGTGATTACCTGCTAGTTGGATTTTATTAGGAAAGCTTTCTGCTAGGCCCTGTGGGTGGCTATTTCGGCCGCTATGCAGCCACTTGTGTCTGCTACATAGCAAGTTTCAATATGGAAAATAAAATTTACAAAATATCAAGAAAAGGGAAGTGGTCTACAATAGCACCCTATTTAAGGATGATCTTATTAACGAAAGACGAAATATTCTAACAGAAGTCGATAATGGCATTAAAATCTGGAGATAAAGTGATGTTTATGGTAGCTGTCAGTGACAAACAAAACATATGTGTATTTTAAAAATATATTAATTTGTGGGCCATTTCACAATTATGAATACTGAAAATGTTGTTAAAGCCTCTGGGGCCAGGCCGCACCCGTACGCCCTAGCGCGACTGTCCCCAGGGGCCAGGGCGCACCGGTGCGTCCAGAACGTAATTAATTATTTCTCGACGGCCGCGTTTCGAATTTGAAAAATGTGACTTTTTCCCAGTAGAGAAATCCCGTGGTGACTTGTCGTTCCATTTTCAACTCAAAAACATCACAGATTATATTTTAAATCAACAATCAAAACAGAAGTTTTTCTGCCGTCAAAATCGTATAGAATTGTTATAGATGGCGCCCCGATCGCGTGTTGTGCAATCGAAATTCAAATATTCCGTCGTCAAGGTCACGCGCGAAATACGATTTATTTTTCGATTTTCGATTTATTTGTACACGTATATACAAATATATACGATATGTTTTGCGATATTTGTCAGTTTTTGTTGGTTTATGATTCAATTGAATACTAATAGTGATTTATTAACAAAAATACACGCAATTTTGTTGCGTTTATTTGAAATATGTGTGTGTGTGAAAGTGTATCATATTTATGTGTTATGAGTGCGATGTCCCGTCGTGTGCCGTACCGTGCAACAAAATATACCAGACAGAAGAAGATTATTATTATTAATAGTAGTGTTGTCTCTAATAAACAAATAAAAAATAGTTATTATTTTTCGGAAAATGTTGCGCTGGCAACATTATCGAAATTCAAAAAAGATTTTTTTTTTACTTAAATGATAAAAAAAATCATTGCATTTCGACACTTACGATAAAATAATATGAATGTGTGTGTTTTTTTTTAATATACGCATGTTTTCATGGTTTTTTCGTAAAAATAAAAATCGCAAAAAAAAAACAGAAAATCTCTGGCATTGTGACCTATATTTTGAGTGAAATTTTTAGGGTCCTCAACAAGTTAAAGAGTTAAGATTGTTGTTACAGTCGTTAGATATATTTAACTGTAACTGGTTGCGGATATTTTATATGAACCGTATGTTTTTTCCGAGAGATGATTCTCGATGTTTCGTTTAATTATTATTCAACGCCATCAGGAGGACGACCTTTACCCGCGGAGGTAGAGGGCGGACCTCGAAAGCAGTAGCAGTCCGCCTTCTACCTCCACAGGTAAAGGTCGTCCTCCTGATGAAGAATTCAAAGAAACGTCGAGAATCGTCTCTCGATAAAACATACGATTCGTATAAAATATCTGCAACCAGTTACAGTTAAACCGAAAATGTTATTTATGTCAATCATATTCAAGTAAAACGTGATAGCCATTTACTTTGCGAAAATTTACAATAAGCTCACTTAGCATTTTTTTAAATAACAAAGTATCTTAATATTTGTTCAAAAATGTAAAATAAATGTTAATGAATATATAAAAAATATATTATTGAAGCAACTTTAATGCAAAAAATAAAAACAAAAGAGAAATACGAAATGAAAAATACTTACGTCAAACGTCAAAAAGCGGTATTGCCAGTACAAAAAATATATTTCCGCGTCACAGTTGGCTGTTTTCTATGACAATAAAAACACGGATTTTGATAATACATATTCCACAAAATTAAAAACAATGATTAATTGCCGATAGTTTAATATAATAAGTTTGTTCGTATTTCAATATTTTTTAATCTTTACAATGTATCTACTCTACAATGTTCTTTTTAACTGGCATCAAAAAAGATCCGTCGCCGGCGACAACGTTTTTAGCGTAATTATAATATAGATGTTTTTGGAAATCAAACTAAACCAAATGACAACATTATTAATTTAGTGAATTCCTTTCAGGTTGGGATTTCGTTGTTTACCGTTTCTCACAGAAAGTCACTGTGGACCCACCATGACTATTATCTGAAAATGGATGGCAGAGGAGAATTTAAGTTTGGGCTTATTGCAGAAGACACTGAAGAATTTGGATCATAATATTTTCTTTATTACAGCAATGGTTCGCTTGCTTTTAATTGGTTTATTTTATTGGTGATGTTTTTTTATAAATTGTTGACGATCATGATTCAATTATGTTAAATATATTAATCATTTGTTTTTTAAATATTTTACAATATTTTCTATAGGGCAATGCTTATTTTTGTCCAACTCGATCAATATTTTACTATGACCAACCAGAGAAAAAAATAAACTTTTACAAAGTTTAATTTTTTTTTTAATCTCTGGTTTGAATAACGATGAAAGAAATAAAAAAATCGTAATTGTGTTACTTTTTATTTCTTTTTATTTAAGTTTTGAATATTAAAATCTTTTTCATTCAATTTTGAAAATAAACTATTTACACTTTGGTTGAAATATCATCAGTTGGTTTTTTCAGTATTTCTGATTTATTTTCTGTAAAACTTTGGACTATCACCATAACTTATGGAATATTAAAAATTGATTTCCTCTACTTCAAGTCAAATAAAATGACAAATAAAGTATTTCTCAAATTTTTGCAAGGTTATTTTCATGTTAAGTAGCTACTTTATTATTATTCATTTTCCATATACAACATTTTTCAACTTCGGTCTACCCTCCGTTACTACTCTACTACTCTTGTATCACTGAACAGAATCTTCTCTGTGGGTTCCTGGTCTTCCTTGTAATACATGCAGCCCAGCCAACGTAATCTTCCCATTTTAATTCATTTAACCTCACTGGTATCTCCATAAATGTCATAAATTTCCGCATTGTATATTCATCCCCAAACACTACTATCGACGGGGCCATAAATTCTACATATATTTTTTCAAATAACTGTTTATATTGAATTTGTTTCTTTTTAACATTGTACATAGTACGACAAAAATTAAGATGTGTATAATAATGAAACATAAAAGAGTCCTCTCACCATATTTTTCCAGAGTCCGAGTTTGCGACGCTACATAGCTGAGATCTTGTGTGTGTTTTATACAGGATAGACTATTCTTTCTGAGAATATACAAGATTTTAGTTGACGAATAAAGCCAGAATGGCACCTATTTGCTGACTTCTACGTCTATTTACTCAAAATGTTGGTATTATTTATCCGAGATATGGGAATCTCTACATAGGTTTAAAATTGTTACCACGTTGAGGGTGTGGATATTTTCTTGTTTTCTCCACCGATTAACATAAACTTTGTTATGGACTCATTTTCATTATTCCCATTAATTTATTATTTCTATTTAAAATATATTTTTTATCAACACAAAATAGAATGTGTAAATAGATATTAATTATAATAAATAAAATAATAAATGTTCCAAAACCTCAGGGTGCATAATGTCAATTATTGTAGAGGTTGTATCAAAACCTAAATACATATAGAAAAGATCCAATTCATTATGAAGCAAATAAAATCTACTTATACTATGTTGTAGGAAAGGACTATAAATGTCCCTAGTATAGTATATGAATATATTAAAGAAATTGATTTTATGTATACAACTTTATAAAATTTGATAATGTGCTGATGTTCTTATGGTGGAATTGGAGAACATTACATTGTGTAAAGTGATTACTTTCACCAGCTCATACACACACAAGTCATAAGCCCTGGGCCACCCTATAAAGATTTCCATATATGTTTCCCATATAAATAGTTTCGTCTCTGCGAGACTTCTATAATAATCTTAATTAATAAAATAACATTGTTGGTCGTATATAATGGCCCTGCCTTTTGAATTTGAGATGCTTAGTTGTATCTAAAAGGATCAGAGATATGCGCAGTATGAGATAAAAATCTATTTTAAGTCCATCTATTACATTAATACAACATATCTTGGTAGATCATAAATAGAGAGTTACATACTTTTATATGGATGCCCTTTAAATGCACTGATCGACTGTGTATAATACGCAAAATGCGTGAGTGTGCGGGGTAACCACGATGTAATATTTTATTATTTTTTAAATAAATTAACTATGTGCACTAGTTTTGAAAGGTCGACCCGGGTTCATTTAAGGATTCATTTGGCTTGAAATGGGTAACAGAGTATTCCTAAAACAGTTTGATTTTTTTTAAACTTTAAATATTAATAGGTACATAATAAATTTGTGAAAATTATAACAAAAACTGAATTCCTAATGTCGATACTTTTATAGGAACAATTCTGTATTATTTTCAATAAGAAAGTGATGAAATTACTTCTTATTGATACTTTGTTCATTTTAATGTTAGTAATTCTTCTATGTAAATATCTTATATCTAATTAAAATTTTAAAATGTTTTCAAAATATTTGATATAGATAAATATTTGTTTTTAATTCATTTGTATTTTCTTTTATTTCTTTGTTTTATTTTCATATCTTAATTGTTTATTACTACTTATATTCTTATTTTCTTTTAGAATCCAATTCTATTTGTAACTTAATAAAGAATACCTACAAGCAATCAACTATCTTAATTTCCATGTAGGAGTTACATAGAAATAGGAGTTACATAGAAATCAAGAGTTAATATGATTTAAATTATAATCTCTTGTAATTTTTTTTAATTGGAGATGCACACACATAATACGTGCCTCGGTGTGTTATTACATATTATTATAACATATTTCCAAACAACTGACCACTAGGCGAGCGTCATGACCACTAGACCAATAAACTACTCGGTTAGATATATAATTTAAATTTATCATCATTATCAAAGATCTGGTTATCAAAATATTTGCTTGTAGAGTTTTAGTGAAAAAAACATGAATTACTTACACCATATTATTTTTTGTATGTTCTTAATATTTATATATATAATTTTATACAATAATATTTGTCATCCTAAACAATGATATTTTACATTCCTGTTATTGTAACATTACTTTTGTTCCATAAAATAATATATGGTACTCATTATCCTTTTCCTAAGAATTTGAAATCGGACATTATGGTCACCGTATTTGTCACTACCATGTTCAATATGCTGTTGGGTTTGACTATCAAATGCGGGCTGAAGTCATTCAGTATTGCGATGCAGCCAACTGCAGAATGGCTGGTCACATACATTTACGGTATGTGTATATTATACACAAACTTATCAATGTATTCTAAAGAAATCCTTATACGGCAGTGATTCTGATTATCAATTTTGTTCCCCTAGGTGGCTTAAAATTCCGTAGGAGCATAAAGGAACTTACTCTCAGTTTTTGCTCTTGGAAAGCATTCCAGTTGATGTAACATGCACCCATAATTTTGTGAACAGTTCTTTGTCTAATACATATGTACTTTGTTATTCAATTTCACAAATCTTTATTTGTCTTTGGATTAGTATTATGCTGTTAAGCTATAACAGTACCGATATTAAGTCACAGTGGAGTTGTACAGGGTTTTGTGTATTGGAAAAACAGGGTGTAAGTAAACTTGCAGTTGCGTCTCTTCTTCCATCACCTACTTCTGACAGCCAATTTGAAAATTCCTTCTTCCTCGCTGATGTTCGCACAGTCCGGGTAAGTTTCAGTTTAAGTTTATTACACAGGATTAAGTCTATATTTGAAATTTAACTGAATGAAGTTCAGAACGATGGATATCTTGAACGTAGAGTAAGCAGCACTGCCTCCTAATAGTAATTACATGTAGTCACAACAGAAGTAACACTGCCTTTCTTACCTTGTATAATATAATAGATAAATGTTTTTTA
Organism: Agrypnia vestita; assembly: GCA_016648135.1. NCBI lineage: Eukaryota > Metazoa > Arthropoda > Insecta > Trichoptera > Phryganeidae > Agrypnia > Agrypnia vestita. The sequence continues at coordinate 12,190 of JADDOH010008921.1, read as the reverse complement.
TAGATGCATCATCCCATACAAAAACAGTTACAATTATTGTTTGGCATACTGTTTTATTTCAAAGTTTGCCTTTGCCCAGCTGCAACCAGCAATTAGTATGATTTTTCATGTACGTAATGTTTTTTCCTCTTTAAAAATAAACCTTTTATGTTCTCAAAATACATATGTACTACAAAAAAAAATTTAATGTTTGCTATCAGAAATGCAGTTTTAAAAAAAATGAAGTAAAGATCATAAATTTGGGCAACATACTTCAAAGCTTTGCATACAGTGGAACTCTGATTTACACATTTCAAAAAAGTTTTACTTACAAATATCTCTTTCAAAAATTAATATTTGCAGAAAATGATGATGTAATTTGCTGAATGACTTTAAATCTAGGTGTCACTGTGTCAGCAACCACTATATACTTAACCTTTTTTATATTTATTTTGTGTACGAACTGTGTCTATATTGTATGTCTACATTATGTTAACTGTGTCTATATTGTATATAATATTTTATCCTGTTTTAAAAGTTATAATAGTTTAATATGGTTAGCTATTGTTAAGTTACTAGATTTCTTGATAATGTTTTTGGTCTGCATAATAACAACAAATTTTATGTAGAAATATATTTTTTTTAATGAAAAACATCTACTTAATATAAAAAATAAATAAATCAAAAATTATTTAAATCTAATGGAGTATTTCAAAAAATATATCCAAATAAAATTATTCCTGACAAATAATATAATTAACAATGTTTTTTTTTAAACAGACATTTTTAATGTTATATTGTTTATTTATCTTACTTATTTAAAATGTATTAAAAGTTTTTTAATTGTACTCTTATTAAAAATTGTAATGTCAAAAGTTGTAATGTCCTCTTATTTTTGAGAATATTCATTAACTATTGAAGTCACTGATATAATTGATGCACCAAAATCTACTATCCTCTACCCATATTTGAATATTTTACTGTGGTCTCTGCTGCACACGGCCAGGTGTTGTCATGATGTAATATGATGCCTTGCTTATTTTGAGATTTTATTATGTAAATAAGATTACCTGCCAGAAACATTTTCATTAACATTCTGACAACCATCAGAACATTTATGACACACAATCATATCTGTTTGGCCTTGTTCTGCAGTTCTAATGAAAATTAAAGAAAAAAGTATTATTTGGAACAAAAAACTACTAAAACATGTAGGTACAGTAGCCGGCAAACATCTTGAAAATTTTCAGCGTAGTGGGGGAAGTTTGCGCATGTACCATTACACCAACGAGACCCAAATTTTGTCTTCTGCGCATTCCCCCACTATGCCAAAAAATTTCAAGAAGTTTGCTGGCAACTGTACCTATATATTTTTCTATTTCATTACCACAAATAATGATTCAGCACTTATTATTTTCAATAATACACTAAACACAATTAAAAATGTGCTACTTCCTTTATTAATATTTGTAGATATGTATTAAGTAACCTTTATTTTTAAAAATTTTGCTATTTTGCGAGCTTTGTTATTCTGATTTCCTTACCCAAGGTATGTTACATATATTTTGTAGAATTTATTAACTTATAACCACAAATAGAAGGTGATCCCCTTTTTTCTTTGGATATAATGAAAAAAAGTTGTACATATCTATATTTTATTTGATGAAAAAAGTTTATGCCGTAACATTATAATATCACAATGATATAAGAACATGTAAATTTAAGTTTATAATTTACATGATAGTTGAGCTTCCATGCTCATCAACCTCTTTGGAGATTTTCTAAAACACGAATACCATTATATAAAATTAATGGCCGTTTTCTGAGGGCTCTAACACATTCCATCTGTAAAGCGAAGTGACCTCTGTCTGTGCTTTTCGGGGGAATCAGGCTTTTCTCATGTGCTTCTTTTAACTATTACGTTACCCACATCAATGAGGGTTTATTTCTTGCTGGAGATATCCTCGACATATCCTATTTACCCTCATAGCTAGAGGTTAGCAAAATACACAGAAAATTCAACCATATAGATAGTGAGTGTGCAGCCAAACGTCATTATTATAGAAAAAAGTTCGGGCACAATAATTCATTATTGTATACCTCATATCTGTAGCTAACCATGCTTGGTATTTTGTTTTTTAGCTTCTTTACCACGCCTTAGATTGGCTGTGACGGCCATAAACTGCAGGCCTTTATTTTTTATTAATTATTGTTTGTTCTTGTTTACTCCAATACATAAAATGAATAAGCAAATCAAATAAATTCGATTTTGAATTGCTACCGTGGAACTATTTGGTGGAGATTGGTGAGGAATAATAATAGAAGATGATTCTTTTGAGTTTGTTTAATACTTGGTATTATAGAGTTGGATGAGTGATGGTGAAAATATTTTAAAAATAAAGATTGAAGCTGTTGCTCTTTGGGTGTCTGTCCGTGGATCAGAGTTCACCTTCACGGCGTAGGTAGAGTAACAGTAATCGTTGTTGTACATAGGTATTCACCATCCAGAATTATATAAAAACAACTCAACGCTATTTCTGCACTGTCTTTACCGCAACTCTCTGTAGAGTAGTATGTATTTCTTTCATACACACTTTGTTTTTATGTCTGGTTTTGAAAATTCTTAGACTTATGTATTTATTTGTTATTGCTCAAATTCTGTTATTATATTTTGATAAATAAATTATTATGTTCATTCATGTTTTTTTCCAATACTTTGCAATGAAAAGTTTGATCCTGATCATATATATGTAACATCAATACTAGCAATAACAACCCTTGCATGTAACCTGAGCCGCATGCTAATTGACATGTCACACTTGAACGCCCGGGCCTCATTAGCGGCTAGACATCAGCGTTGCTGTAATTTAAATGAGTCATAGACAGACAGACAGACGAACATTCGAAATTAGGATAGTTTATAAACAATCCTGATTTTTTGAAAGTGTCACCACCACTAAATTTATTCATCTGTAGTACTGCGATCAATTATACATGTATGAAGTTGCAAAATCATTGACATAATAATTATTAAAAAAATATTAAATGCAATTCTTTTTTAAACAGAGTCACCATTCACAAAGTTTAACTCTCCAATGAAAAAAAAGAATTGCCGCAATACTTATAAATGAGAGCTTGTTGCAATTATACTTTGATTTTGTAAATTTGACTATACGCTAATAAATTTGCCTTGGATGGACCTAAAATCAATTTTCCAAATTGGACTGTAAGATGGGAAATGAGGAGTGTTTAAAATAATAACAATTGCTATATCCTGATAAGCTCAGAAATCCAGATCTAACACAAAACCAGTTCGCATTAGTCATGGTAAAACCTGTTACATATCGTACAGTTACCTGTAATTGGCCATCTATATTGTATCAATATTTTCTATGCTTTTTTTTTGTGCTGTTGGTCTTCCATGAACATTAAATAAATAAATATCTTATTGTGTTGATGATTGGTAACTAAGATATAACTGTTGTCTAGTAACGATGGTTGCCCGTCGAATTACGAAAAATCAGTTACAAATCATTGATACAAACAGATACAGATATCAAATAACAATCTGTGTTATAATACCATCACTAGTTCGCATGTGTATTTTATGCGTCATGTCGTCTATCATTATTTTTTACTAAATAAAAATGTTTGTTAGTATGTCTGTAGATCCAGTCTCACCCAAATTTCTAGTAAGATTGCAAATTATTATATCATTACCATCTTTGAAAATCTACATATCATGAGAAAATAATCTATGTATCATGTTCATGAGAAAAGACCACAGATGTCTCTAGCATAATCCACTCAAATAAACAAAAGATTTTCAGATTTGAACATATTGAGGGTAGAAAGCCATAAGGACGTTGGTGATTATTTAGAACCATACAGGAGAGGAAAAGAAAATTCTATCAATCTATTTTGTTTATGTTTTTTTATTATTAAACGATTTCCATATATGTTTGGGATTAACAAATATGGAAATTGAAATAATAAAAGAAACATTGACAGAACTTTCTTTTGCTCTTCAGTAAAGTTCAAAATAATAACTAACGCCCTTTTGGATTTGAACCCTCGATATATAGAACTTTCAAAATTTGAAAATGTGTAGACGTTTTTATGATGGAATTGGTGAATATTGCTTGTGTAGGGTGGTCACTTAAGTGAGCTCACGCAGATTGTAAGCCCTGGGCCACTGTATAAAAAGGCTTTCACACATATTTCTCATATTCATAGTTTCATCTCTGTGAGACATCTATAATTTATATGAATTAATTTATCATCCCTCTGGGAACAAAATCCAGTAACTGTGTTCTTAGAACATACCTACATATAAAAATATTGGATAATTTGAAGTTTATTTCGATCTACTTATTTATTATCTTATCTATAAAAAAAGCTTATGATATGGATGTCCATATCATAAGCTTTTTTTTTCTATTTTATCAATTCCTCTCGACACTGGCTACAGATGCTTTATAGCCAGGGAATGGCCATTACCGCCACTTACAGAACCTAGAAACAAGTGAATTTTGTAATATACCATTATGTATCAAGAAATGTAGTATAAAATACATATCTGACGGAACTTTCAATGAGATGGAAAGAGATTTACCTAAATAACCCTTTATATGGTTTTATGGCCAGTGCCACGCGACAGAACGCCGCTACATTTCTTTCCATATAATATGCGCTTATTAAACACTGCGCGGACGATCGGTCGTTCCATTTCGCAACGAAAGATTCACGTAGTGTGACGACGGCCTTAAGAGCCCAGTACACATTGCCCGAGGTTGGCGATGTGTATTGGCGAGCAATGGCGAAGTTGCCGGTTTTTCCAGCACACATCAAAGGAATCATGACGTAGCGTGGCCAGTGGTATTCACACATTGGCCCATTATTCAGTTCATCACCGTCCGCTGACGGAGTCATAATACGTTAATCGTATTTCGTTCTGAGATTACCGAAATGTCGCTATCGTTGAGCAGTGAAGAGACATTCAAGTTTATTGTATTATTAGTATGGACAGAAATTAATTATGTATACAATGAAAGAGTTTTATTTATCATATAATTTAGTTCGAAAACTTTGATTTAGTCACAACTAAAATTATCACTATTTTTTTTTGAATCGTCAATCGATTGAAAATATTAAATACCTAAGATTTATTTTGCATATTGTAACGAACTAAATATCGGAAAGATAAATTATTTAAAATATTTTTAAAAAAATTCGAGAACGAAATTTTGACAGATGCACAACACTATGGTGCAACATTGCTGTATCGCGAGCCTATAGGCCCCCATTCACGGGCACTCCATTTGCCAGCACTCCACATCGGTGGATGACGTCCAAATTCGTACCACATTCACGATCACTGCTCCACGCGAAGCCACTCCATTTTTTTGTCAGTTTAAGTGCAACTACCGGACACGAACATGAGACAATCAATACCTCCCAATGAGAGATTAACAACATACTTCGTTATTTAGCGTCTGGCGTCTTAGCGCATTGAAATTTTTACCTATTAATATTTAATATCTTTTTAGAAAAGTTTTAACTCTGATAGACACATAGAAAGATACTTCAATGTTATTTATATGAATAAACCTTGCATCGTGATAATCTGCTAGTCAAACATGGATATTAGGATTATTATTTTAGTGACATAAATTTAAACAAGGTTTTAAAAGCGTTTACATTAACATTCAATAATGTATTACAGTTGCCGGCAAACTTCTTGAAATTTTTTGTCGTAGTGGGGGAATGCGCAGAAGACAAAATTTGGGTCTCGTTGGTAGAATGGTACATGCGCAAACTTCCCCCCTCTACGCCGTAAAATTTCAAGATGTTTGCCGGCCACTGTACTAGGTTTAAACTAGGTGATTTTAGTTGATCAACTTCAATTGTTCATATTAATTCTATCAAATTAATACACAAAATATCTTATTAAATTCTTTTTTGAAGGCCCTCTCAAAGACGCTTTTTCTTAACTATATCTTTATTCGCGCATGGATCTTCATGGACCTTTTGAAATAATAACAATAGTTCTTGGATAGCGGCATTTCGCTTACTTCGATAATGATAATTATGATGACAGGTCATCCAAAGATATGGCGATTCCATGTACATCATCAATGTAGATTTAGTGATTAAAACCATGATTTCGAATTGATTTATTCGATAGCTTAAGTGCAGGGATAGTGGCCAATTATTACTAAATTAACCTTAGTAAATAAACGCAGGTTTAGATAGTCTATAGGAGGTACTTATAAATAATCAGATCTTCTTATATCGTAAAAAAAAACTTATTGTAATAAATTGTATTAATATACCTAATCTGTTTTCAGTTAAAAATTGTAAAGTCCACCTAAATCAGTCATATAACTTCCCGTACTAGCTCTTTATATGCACATATTACTGAGGCCCGGTTGTTTCAAGTTCGATCAAAGTAAGCGGTCGATAAAAGCATAGATTTTTACGAAAACGGATCGTCTGATTGGTAGAGAACGTAAAATTTCAGTTTAAACTCTACGCTTACTTTGATCGAATTTGAAACAACCGGGCCTGAGTCGAATTCATGAAAACCCTAGTCTCATGTATCTCGCTGGCAACCGGTAGAGAAGGGCGACAGTCAGATCAGCGGGCTCCTTCAGAGCTGAATATGCCAAAACTCTTCAGAGCGGCAACCGCAGATTGATCTAGACCGCGATACGAAAATCACCTCCCAACACGGCACCCGAGTTCGTGGGGCACGGTGAACCGTAAATCACCTCCCAATATATATAGGATTATTTGTAAAACATTAATAACCTCGAAGAACTATATTTCTACCTTGATTATGAGTCGAAAATATTCAAGCATGGAGATACGCGACATCAAAGTCGAATTGAAATGTTTTCCAATTGGAATTGCTGATTTTGCAGCCTTTATTTGATAATTAGGATTTATGCAGTGGAAAAAGTTAAAATAAGATTGTTATTTTAGAATAAGATTTTGTTGTTTTGTAAATATTTTTTTACGACTTAGTATTAGAGAACGCAAGCAGCGAGATCGAACATTATGGATGGAATGATTTGCGCGCCGAAATATCTCCGCGCTGTCACCCGCGACCTGCATACGCTGCCACGAGGAATAGTGACGCCGACGGGTGTTTTTTTTCGTACTGCGATTTTTTTTTGTATTGAAATGTGAAAAGACATAACTAACTTACGTGAAGTTCGGACTGATTGCGTTTAGACTAGGAGGTAGTGATAATTTTTCTAGGTAGTTGATAAGGATTAATCGAAAATTGTGTACTACTGTGAATAAATGTTGTAAATATGTAATTATTCGTGGTGTCGTTTTTTTTAAATTCCCGCTCCTTTCCCTGACAACGCATTTTCATTGGCAGGTGAAGACGCGTAGCGTCGCGTGCGATTCAGATTGATTCCCGCCATATCAAGGACATGGATGCTTCAACATTTTCGGCTCATAATCAAGGCAGGAATATAGTCCTGCTAGGTCATTAACGTTTTCTACGTATATACGTTATATACGACTTTACAGCCTTTTACTTTAATATTTGTACAAAATGGATAAACAAATGTAAACATTATTTATTTATTATTTATTTTATTATTATTTAATTATTAATAATTATTTAAAAACATAAACAAGAACAATGTAAAGATAGACATAAAAAATGTATTATTAAAAGGGAAAATAAAACAATTCAACGAAATTAAAACTAGACATAATAATTGTGTACAATATGCGATACAACAGGCAAAATAATAAATTATATAAGAAGAAATAAAACACTAAATATCAATTCAATGAAAACATTGACATAGAGTAAAAATATTGGTTAGAAATTAGAAATAATAATTTTATTCAATAGGCAAGTTAATAAAAATAAAAATAACAACATCACCCTCTACTATATATCTATGCCCATATTTCTCTATCTATATAGCCAGCTCCAATCTCTATCTCACCTCATATCTCATCTCATCCACCTCTTTCTATATTATCATGCTCTCTAGGTATCCAATAAACTATATGCGCAATGAAACAGATTTACTTAAAAAAAATACAGATTTACCAACGGATTTATAAAAAAAAATTCAATTTTCTTTCATTTCTGTAAATGCAATATTTTTAGATTGTTCTTAAGGCGGCACAGCCGATTCATAAACATGCATAGCTGTCAAATTACATCGATAGATCATGTCCTTTCAAGCCGTGCGCGACATGTCATCTGAGCGCAAATCGAGTGAAAATTACACGTTCGTTACATGTTTATGGTACATACGTTGCTAAAACAGTAAGGTTTGATAGAAAGAGATGGTCATATATTCTTTGCTTTCGTCCGCGTCAGGTATCCCCACAGAAGTACCTCACGTATCAAAATATTTACTTATTTAACTTTAGACAAATGATCTTATATTATTTGAGTCGACTTATTATTTTCCGTAAATAATTTAAGAATCATAGTAATAATTCTGAACTCCTTTTTAAATCAATGCATATCGTAATATGACAATACAAAACAACCACGTAGCCCCACGTGCGTACTGCGTATATCAAATTGTATTATTTTATCTATCGACAAATTCCCGTATTTTATTTTCGTCCAATAATTACTTACTGAATAGAATTTAAAAAACATATTAATAATTCTGAAATACTTTTCATGTCATAATGAATACCTTTAATATTAAACAAGAAATAAATATATGGGAGACGCGAACGCGCATGCGCACGGCGCGTACAGTATGTATCTTGATACCTCAAATGATCTGGAACAATTGTTGAATTAGGATAAGAGTTGATCGGTGTCTGTGGTGTGAGTCGGTCGCGTTCGCTACCTCCCGGTTAATTTGTTATTGTTGCGGTAATCCTTTTAATCGCTTTAGATTTTCAACTATTTGTGCTTTGATCTTTTTACTTTTAAGTGGCAGTTTTTGTGTAACGTATTATTTTTTATTTTATTATTACATTTCCTTTTTCTGTTTTTTTTATATAGTTCTTTTTAGGCATATTTACCACTAGTCCCAAATCAGTTTCTAGCCGGGTCCCCGAATTCTTTCGGGGACCATGGAGGAGCTCCTCCCGGACCCCCCGCCTAGTAAGAATGTTGATTCCGATTCAGAGAGTTCTCTGGTAACCGTACCAGATTCCATCATTCCTCCTTCTCCGTCGGCTTTTGTTACAGTTCGTGGTAGGAAAAGACATAGACATATACAGAGAACCGATAGTAGTTCAGATAATGAACCCTTCTTGGAACCCTGCAAAGGCTCTCAAGCATCCACAGAAAAGGTTCCTCATAACGCCCCAAGGATATCCCACGCTCCCCCTCCTCCAACTAATACCTCTAATCAACCCAACTTATCCAGAAATCTGTACGTTGAGAGTGACATAAAACCCTTTACCGTGCATGTTAGGAAGGAAACGCAGGAGGATGACAGAGGTACACCCCTTGACCCTTTTCACCTAGGTATCTTGCTGCGCAGGAATAAATGCCAGGGCATTGTCTCCGGTAGTTGCAAGGGTCTGGGCAAGAATAGGGTCAGCCTGGATTTCCAGTCAGCCTCCTATGCCAATGCCTTCATCCTCGGATCATTTATAAAAGATAACAAGCTTGTCGCTTTCGTACCTTCGTTCCATGTGACAAGGATGGGTATAGTTCGCGGAGTTCCGGTGGGTGAGGACTGGTCGAACGAGAACCTGGCAAACATGTTTGAATCTCCCCCTGAAGTGGGTAAAGTCATAAAATGCCGCCAGCTTAACTTCAAAGATATGTCCTCCGGCTCGGCGGTTTGGAAACCGTCTCGTACGGTGGTTTTGACGTTTGATGGTCAGATACTCCCTGAAAGAATATTTTTAGCATACACCTCTTTAACTGTGGAAAAATACGTCTTCCCCACTATTCAATGTTGGAAGTGTTGCCGGTTCGGCCACACTAAAACCCAGTGCCTTTCCAATCCTAGATGCTATAAATGTGGGGCCTCCCACCTTGGCGAGGAATGTGGGACATTAGACGGAGATATTAAGTACATAAACTGCTCCGGTGGACACGCTGCTATCAGTTCTGTTTGCCCCGAAATCACGCGCCAAAAAAATATCAAAAATATAATGATGGAACGAAATCTGTCCTTCCAAGAGGCATGTAAAATTCCTCCCCCATCTAACAGATCATACGCTCGGGTCGCTTCTTCGCCTAGTACACAAACATCTCCTCAAAACACGTCACTTCATTCGTCTGGTAATCCCCCCCATCCCTTCAGACAAACAGTCTACACTTACAAAGTTCAGAAAGCTCCAGTCCTCTCTGCCCCCAGTGTCCCGGCTAAACAAAACTTGGTGTGGTTCCCCAATGGACAGTCTCCTCAACCGATTACTGGTTGTGGACTGCAGAATCCTTCCTCCTCCCTGAATCAAATAGATCTTTCCCAAATTATTAATATTCTTCTTAACTTTGTACTCTCGTCATTAGGAAATAGTAATAACCTACCGCCCAACGTTGTTCAATCGCTTTCTCTTATCTCCCAATTTGTGTGTGCTAATGACTCAAAAGACTCTGAGAGTACTCCAGTGGAATAGCCGAAGTGCTGTTTCCAATAGAGATGATATACTCTCACTTACTAATACATACAATCCTTCCGTTTTGGCTATCTCTGAGACCTGGCTAAAACCTGGCTCTGTTTTTAGAGTGCGGGGCTATGTTGGTCTCCGTGATGACAGGGCGGATGGTAAGGGCGGTACAGCCCTTTTAATTGATAGTACAATCCCCTTCTTCCAAATCCACTTTCCATCATCTTCGGCGCAGTTTAACATTGTTGGAGCAAAAATAAATGATACAACTATCATCTCTATTTACATACCACGTCCCTCTGCTGGAATCATTAATTCAGTCAAATCCCTCCTCCAAAATATCCCTTCCCCTTTCATGTTATTGGGCGACTTTAACTGCCATCACACAGCCTGGGGCTCTGACTACTGTAACCTTCCCGGGAGGCTCCTTGTTAATATGATGGATGAATTAGATCTTTGCTTCCTGAACGATGGTAGTCCTACCCGTATACCCAGTCCCTCCCAGAACTGTAGTGTTGTCGACCTCTCTATTTGTTCTTCCTCCCTTGCTTCCACTACCCAATGGTCTCTGGATCCCGACCCCTATCACAGTGACCATTATAGACTTTGGGAATATTAAAATAACCCCCCCCCACAGTCTATTTCGACGCATAAGTATAATATAGGTAAAGCAAAATGGGCCTCGTACTCGCACACGCTCGATACAAAGATGGCCTCTCTTCCCGAGCCATCCTTTGAGAATATACTGCAGTGCTATGAGCTTTTTGTCTCATCAATTCTTAGTTCTGCGGATGAAAATATTCCTCACAAATCTCCAACTGTTCGACACCTCCCTCCCCCTCCTTGGTGGGACTCTGAATGTACATTGGCGACCATAGAAAGGAAAAAAACTAAGAAAATCTATGACAGAGATAAGAATTTGAGTAACTTTCTTTCATTTAAAAACTCTCGTGCAAGGACCAAACGTATTCTCAAAGAGAAAAAACGCAAGGGTTGGGCATCATTTTGTGATTCCCTCTCCCCTGATTCATGTATTAGCGATGTTTGGATTAAGGTTCGCCAATTTAGGAACTCTTACAAACCTCAATCCCCTCGCCCTCGATCCGCCGACTGGGCAGAGGAATTTATAGATAAATTGGCACCCCCCTCTGCACCTCACTGGGATTCTATTCCGTCCTTATATATGTTCCCGGAATCGGTGTCTAATCTAGACGCTCCATTTTCTCTTCGCGAACTCTCTTTGGTCTTAGAGCAAGTGAAAGATTCGGCCCCCGGAATGGATGGTATTCCCTATTGTCTTGTGGTGAATTCCCCTAAGTCTGCATTACTTTACCATCTGTCCCTCATTAATTTAATATTTGATTCCGGCAACATTCCTGAGGCGTGGAAAACTCAGGCAATTATTCCTATTCTCAAACCCAGTAAGGACCCCGGACTAGCCTCTTCATATCGCCCTATAGCCCTGTCCTCGACACTTGTAAAAATCATGGAACATTTGATAAAAGCCAGGCTAGAACACTTCTTGGAATCCAACGATTTGCTAGCTAAGTCACAGTTTGGCTTCAGGAGGGGTAGAAGCACACTGGATAGCCTCAGTATTTTCTCAACGGATATCCATCTAGCCCTTTCAAGG
>JADDOH010008920.1:0-30929 GCA_016648135.1 Agrypnia vestita | reverse complement strand
GGGCGACTGCTATGGAACGCGGTTTTTAACTGATTAATTCTAAGGTAATGTACGAAATTTCTTTTATACTTCTACTTTTAGACATAAGACCCTTTAGGCTAACTGAGATTTGATTTAGTGTTAGTACTTCAGTGGCAATGAAACCCAGCAGTCGATAGGTAGTTGTGCGTGTATTATAATCATTTTCAAAAATTTATAATGAGACGTCATGAAGGTATGTAAGAAATATTAATGATTGCCAATGCATAGGATTAAATTATGGACCTAATGCACACCGGTATGCTGAAAAACTCGATATAGAGCGCATAAAGATTGCTGACCAACTTGCAAATCAGGTCACTCGAGAAGGCAAAATGAGGCGTAGATAAAAAAAAATCGACATCTTGGAGGCTTACACATCGGCAGAAGATGTATATGTACCAAAAATAGACGACTCTACGTAAGTAATTCTTTAAATTGTATTTGTATTAATTATTTATGCATAAAACTTTAAACGCGTTTTTCTCAAAATAACTTTTTCTAAAACGGTGTCCACGATATTTTAAAAACTACTACTGACAGATTTAAATGAAATTTAAACATCATATTTTAGGAATTAAAAACTTTTGCTTAATAGAAGGATTTTTTTTTGACTTAAAACATTTTTTTTATAAATAATAAATGAGTGATTTTTCCCCTCAAAATTCAAAATTAAGCTTTCAAAGACCGCCATTTTGTTAAAATTGAAAAAAAAATAAAAAAGCTTTGATTAAGCACAAGATAAATAAACTATTGAACTACTAATTTAATTTTGTTTCATTAAATTTAGATGAACCACTAAGAAGCACTGATGGACACCGCGAGGCACTACTTGCAAAACAGGGGTCAAGAATCGAGATTCTATCGTGGTCCAGTATTAATAATTTTATTTGAAATGTTCGGTAAAGTTACTTAAAATATAGTGTAAAACGTTGGTATTATGTATTGAATCAAAACATTAAACAACCGTTCAAAAAATTTTTTTGAAAGTGTCTATTTTTTTGCGCCTCTGACTACACGTAACCCCTTAAATTAATGGAATTAAAATATAGAACAAAACTAATAAACCAGTGAATATTTTTTTGAAATTGGTCAAAAAACGACTGAGAAATAGATTATTTAAATTTGCATATTTTAGCACATAACGACTGTGGCCTTGCCTGTGACATCATTTGACATCGTTGAAATTGTCACACTACTAGGTACTAAGCAAAGTTATGTTACACGCTGGCCCGTCGCATGAAATGAAATTATTTTTCCAAGCGCAACTTTTAAGCCCCATAATTTTTTAATTTGTAAAGATACATTAATTAATGGAATGTATTTAAAAAAAAATGGAAACTTCTTCAGCTGGGCATTCACTTTTCCAGTTTGAAATTCAAGTTACATATAAATTCAAAGCATTTTGATTGATTGTAATTTGATTGTGTTCATTTAAGACGGGTCTAATAGGTTAACTCTGTCCAATATCGAGTGGAAATTCGTGTGTATCATTTTATAAGTAAATATTACTAGAGTGAAAAGTTATGATAGAAAAGGACGATATTATAAGTGTATAAGATAATAATAATCTTCCCAAATTAATTATAAACTGTCATTTTTTAGTGTAGAAAACTGCACACATTGATTCTATGCACGTATAAATATTCTATATAAGGGTGATTTTTGTTGTTTCATTAATTACATTAAAGCCGCATTCTATTTTTTTTACCTAACAACTGGCTCTATCAGCTTGAAATGTAGGCACATATTTTAGATCCAAGATGAATTCTTATGTAATATTGATACAAAGAATAAAAATAGTCACAAATACTCAAATAAAATGACCTATTCTGAAAATAACAATATCTTTTTTGGCGATTGTAACCCCCAACACTCAAAGATATTATGATATAGAGTGCCACCAGTATAAATTGGTGTGCGAGGGAGGGCGTCCCTGTCGCGAAACAGAAGTTGCCAGGGTGTAAATTTATTACACAATATATAATATATAGAGTGTCCGGTGACCGGTGTCTGAGTCTTTAATAGAAATTTGGTCGGGCAACACTAAAGAAACAAACCAGTAATGGCGACCGCTCTATCTGGAGTCCTGTCAAACGGTAATATTGGTCGATTATTTGCTTTTTCAGCTTCGCAAAACTTTAAAACTGCATTGGCAATTGTTCTTGCACCACCTGCAAGGTGTTGCAAGACTGCTTTGGACATAATTCAGTGTATATTGGAAATCAAGATGTCACAGCTTACGCGCAAATACGAGATTGAACTGAATGATAGGGCGAGGCGTTACCGCCGGGTGCGGGTGGGGAGGGCTTTGGTTCCAAAGTAGCCACACGCCAATTTAAGTTGGGCAAGCTCTAGTCGTCTTGTTTCCTTTTTCTTGTGCTGTTTTTCTGAACTCCTGTTTCGGGTTTTTAATTATTTATAAATTCTTTATACTCCACATTCCCCCATTAAACATATCACACTAATTAGATAATGTAGATTCACGACTTTTTTCCAAAAGTCGCATCCAAAATTGCAAAAGTCAAATGTAAATTAGTTAAGTAATTACACAATCACAAACAAATACGTCCCGTTTATTTTTTAGTGTTGGTAAAGTAATCACCGAATAAAACAGACTGTCGTAAATCTACATCTTGATTATTTTTTCCAAAATAACAATAATCAGCCGCATTCTGAACTAAGCAATATTGCTATTTCTGTATCTTGACAGGTATGTATAACATTGTATTGCCGCCAATTTCGATATTTTAAGTTTGAAATTTATGAATTCAATCAATCAAAAAGCTATTTAACGTAAACCAACGTTAAGTTATTCACAATTACGAAAAATGAGTTTTCTAATTGATTGAATTCATTAATTTCAAACGTCTCATACATAAAACGTAAAAAAAACGGCATCTCGATGTTATACAATAACTGTCAAGATACAGAAATAGCAATATTGCTAAGTTCAGAATACGGTTGAATGTTATTTTCATAATATGTCGGAATATGTGATATTAGATATAATAGTAGATATTATAATCAACATTATCTGACAGTACATACGTTTCAGCAAAGATTTGTGCTTGCTCGGCTGAATGCTCTCCTCTGTAGAATCTCAGGAACATCAGTCTCAGCTGGCTGCTGGAGCAGTATCCGACGTGCTCCTTCAGGTCAACTCTTCCCGGCCTCACCAGAGCGGGATCCAGCCTAGGGACAAATCGATGAAAGATATTGAGCAAACTGAATCATCTAAAATGCTTTGACAAGTTGTCAATCTCAAATTTCAACAGCAAATTGATATAAACCATAAATTTAACATAACGTAACACCCGTGAAAAATCACAGGACATAATAATTGCGGGATTTTGAAGCTGAAAATCCATGTCACAGAACCATTTGTTTTTTTAAATTGATTACTATTCTCTTAAACCTAAAACAATTATAATAAAATAATAATATAAAAATGTGAACACCATGTAACAAGGGTCGCCTCCTTGCATGTTACCTGAGCTGATATCTAATGTTGTAATTCCAGCATAGTTATGGACGTTACGGGCAGACAGACACACACCAAAATTATTATATTTAGATTATCAATCTCAAATTTCAAGAGTAAATTGTTGTAAACCATAAATTTAACATACATACCATCCAAAGCTGTGATTAAATTAAATAAAGAAATTTTGAAAATTGTATAGAACTTATACATATATATAAATACCTTTCTAAATAGTTTGTTGTCATGAAGACAATCCTGGCCTCTGTGGAAGCTACTCCGTCAAGACAGTTGAGCAGTCCGCTGAAGGTTACACGAGTGAGACCTTCGTAGGCAGATTTCTGTTGAGGAGTGTCCTCTCGGGATATAAATGCGGCGTCTATGTCCTCTAGTAGGATTATGGATTGTTGGGGAGCTACACTAAAATACATAGAGAAAAAGTCTTGAAATCTATCATAAATAAAAAAAAAACTTTTTCAAAAAGAGCAAGATGGTTTTGTGGTGACATTATTATGGATTGTTGGGGAGCTACACTAAAATATATAGAGAAAAAGTCTTGAAATCTATCATAAATAAAAAAAAAACTTTTTCAAAAAGAGCAAGATGGTTTTGTGGTGACATTATTATGGATTGTTGGGGAGCTACACTAAAATATATAGAGAAAAAGTCTTGAAATCTATCATAAATAAAAAAAAAACTTTTTCAAAAAGAGCAAGATGATTTTGTGGTGACATTATTAATTACATAAAAAAACGAAATGCTAATAAATATGTATTTATTTGCTTCCAACAAGTGTGTCTGTATTTTTTGTATAGATTTTTATTGTAAATTATATATTGTAATAATAATTTTTAACAAACATTTAGGATTCAATTCCAAAAGTCATAAATCATAAAATTAACAGTAATTACAATTGTATGTGAGTGAATGCTGGATTAAAAATTTTTTGTGAAGAAATACCTCATGAGATGATTGAGCCTGTCATCCGTAAGCCCCTTGTCGGAAAGGTTTAAGACGCAGATGGCAAACTCCAGTTCACCCGCCAGGGCTGTGATGAAGGAAGACTTGCCGCATCCGGGAGGACCGTGCAAAAGATATCCTGTAATACAATGAAGATTAAAGACTGAAGCTTGTTTAATCTATAAAACTATGTCTAAAAAAATCAAAAATCTTTTATCTATAAAACTATAAAGAAGATTGCCAAAATTATGAAAAAGAACAAATAGTCAAGATGCAAAACTGTCACGCATCATTAGACAATGTTCAATCTTAAAAATTAATGATAGCATTAAGAGCGGACTGATAGCTAAGAGAGTCTAGATATAAAGAGCTTACATTGTTGTCATGTCGTTATGCTGTTATATTATACATTATATTCTTGATGAACATTTATATTTGGGTCTGGATATTGTGAATGTATGAGTGAATGAGTAAATGATCAGCTTGTTGGATTTATAATTGGATATAAAAAAAATTATCAAATAAAGAGTGCACTTTCTCCTAATGTAAAATTATTACCTTGGCCACTAGTAAAGATGCAAATAAATTGAGCTATTTTGGTATCATTTGAATAATAAATTAACTGAACAGGAAAGCTTAAGACATATAAGAATTTGAAATGTTTTTTCTAGTAGTAATGAGTAGCTTGTTGGCGTAGTGGTCATGACGCTTGCCTAGTGATCTGGTGGTTAGTGGTTCGAGCTCCATTCCAGGACACCAGCACGTTAGTCTTATTTTTATAGCACAGGCTTTTGGCTTAGTTTGAGAATAGTAAGAATATTGATGCGACACATATTCCATATTGGTATCTCTATTTATTTTAATGTCGTAAACAAGAAAGTTTATGGATAAATATTTTTTTATAATACGTGCATACAAGAATTTTTTTTTTTGCCAATTGGAACATTTATGAAATTATGTATCTTGAAGAGTTTTGTAATATTTCTGTATAATTCCAGAAACAATGTAAAAATTAATTTTAAGTATTGAATATGGAACAAGAATGCAATATGTGTATTAACTGTATCGATGTTTCATAAATTGATCGCTGTGAATAGACATTTTGAGAAATCGAAAAAACATTGAAGAATTATACAGGGTTATTTGGAAAACATTAATAACCTCGCAGGGCTATATTCCTGCCTTGATTATGAGTTGAAAATGTTGAAGCTATCATGACCTAATATCAATACTAATGGAGATATGCGACATAAAAGTTTGCATTTTTTTTCAATATTTCTGACTTATTTTTTGTAAAACCTTAGACTATCATTACAGTAACTCATATCGATTACAAAAAATTCATTCGTTTCAATACAGGTTAAATAAAATGATAAAAACCCTGAAAATTCCAATTGGAATTCAAAGGTTTTTATTTTTTTATTTGACTTGTGTTGAAGGGAATGAATTTATCGTATTCAATATAAGTTACTGTATAGATAGTCCAACGTTTTACAAGAAGTAAGAAAAAAATTCAAACTTTGATGTCGCATATCTCCTTAACTATTGATATTAGGTCATAATAGCTTGAACATTTTCGACTCATAATCAAGGCAGGAATATAGTCCTGCGAGGTTATTAATGTTTTCCAAATAACCCTGTATAGAGCAGTTTAGTATTCATTTTGTAATGACAGTAACTTGAATTATACAGTTGGTGACGACAGTTTAAACTGATCTCTTTTAAGTCGGTGCGGGTGACATTCGTGATCAAAATCATTTTTATTCAATTTTTCACAAAAAAAACCACAAATTTTACTTGTCAAAAATGAGGAAATTCTCAAACAATAGTGGACATAAAAAAAAGTTCACCTCTTCTGTAAGGTATGCCTCTGTCGGTATACCAAGTAGGGTTGCTTATGAACTCTCTGCAGTCTGCTAAGATCCTCTCCGCCACCCCATCGTCTAAAACCACGCTGTTGATGGGCCTCCGCTTCCTGGGGTGGCCCAATGGCCGCCACTCGCTGCCCATGGCCGTGTACATGATGGTCTTGCCCTCGTGCTGCTTCAACGCCAACTGCCTGGCTGGAAGGTGGCATTGCACAAGTGACACGAATATTACAAATTAGCCTAGATAAAGTTTGCAGCGCTTCACATAGTATTATCACAGTATACCCAGAACAGTAGTTTATCTCCGGCCTGTCGGCGAGTTATTAGCCTACTCTTGCGTTGACGCTAGGGTTCTCACTTTATTTTTACTCCCTTTCTTTTAACTCGTAGCGTCTGAGATTCCGACGCATAAGGTAGACACTAAACCTGAATAAAATTCAATTTCTTTTAATTGTTCAAAAATGTTTATGTGGTCCTTTTCGAACTCTTTGCGAAAGACCTGCTCCATCCTCTCTATATTGGCAACAAAGTCATGAGTAAATTTCGATCTGTCGCATAATTTCTGTAATTAGTATACCTAGTTTCTGCACTTAAATTGCAAGAACGCTGATTAACATCAACGTAGACTTTTAAAAACTCACAATCTTTGTGATAATCAACAAACCTTTTTAGTAAAGCACCACTAACATAAAATAATGCATTATTTTCAGGAAGTGCATTTTTTTTCTAAAGCGGTGGCTGCGAGCACGAATGGCACTGAAGGCACGGCCCTTACTGTCGCCGCCTTATGCCCCCATATTCTATGTCAATGTGTGCGTCACAGTGCGTGCGTACACGGCGCCGAGCACGCACGCACACATTCTAATGGGTAGCGGCCAGTTTGTATGAAGACACATTACTGTTCTTAGTATACTGTGGTATTATAATATTTTTCATACAAATTTCTCTAATGGAACATGTAATATTTTAATACCCGCTGCAACCTGTCAAAAATGACAGAACATTGGGTCGCGCCTTTCTAAGCCCTTATGTATATTTATAGCATCTTTTTGGCATTCCACGAGAGCCGGCCATAGCAACATGCGTTGAACGGCCGGTTCGGGTTTGGTGGCCCAGGGTTCAAACCCCATCTCCGGCCATTTAATTTCTTTAGCTGTGAATTCGAATGAAATTACGGACGTTACACAAAGTTACGGGGACAAATAGCCAGCGGGCCCGGATTTGGGGAATCTGGTCCCTTTCCGGTTTCACGCTTCAATGTTCTCACTGTATGTGCCTGCTGTATATGTGGACAGTGAATGGGTTTTTGCAGCCAGAACCTTGCGGCGTTCGCCCTTTACAGGATGTCGCACGGAGATGGCTTTAATAAGATAAAAGTGTCAACCTGGTGACGTAAGAGTAGGGCCGATATAGGAGCCGTCGGCTCATAGAACAGCCCTGGGAAAGTGGTGGGTCCCATTCACTGTATGTGCCTGCTACTCACGTATAGATATACCCATACTAAAGTATTCATTACAACTATATCTATATCAGATAAAATAGTGACAACCCACCTTCTTCCAGGATATTGAAATACACAGTTTTGTCACGCCCAAAAGCCGTGAGCGTCACCGTCTCCCAGGGAATTCCCATGTGGAGGTCCAGTGTATGTTGTTCCCTCGTGCGCTCCACCTTGATCCACGTACTCCGATATCTGAATATGAGCAGAAGATATACGCAACAAGGTTACTAAATAAAATAAACAAAATGATGTACAGGCCCAGCAACAGAAATTTTAGGGTTGGATTTGGGCCTCCCCTGGATATATTCAAAGTGGCAGTACAGTAGAGGGTCATCGGTAAACGATATACGAACTAATATCATTTATGGAAAATAACACCTAAAATACAAATACAAAAGGGCAGACGGCAATGAGAGGTAAAAAGGCCAAAATGTAAAGTGATCAAGACATCTGCATATTCTTATTACATACAAACATATTCTTATTGCATAATCCAAAAGAATCCGACTATTATTTCATGTGGTATAATATAGAGTCCCTCATGACTTTAGTTCAGCAATGATAAACTCAGCACATGACAAAAAAATTACTAAGTTTTAGTGTATATTTATATTAGCTCCAGATGAGCCTAATACAAAATGTGTATAAATAATATCACTTAAATGAAGTTATTAAAATTACACATTCTTTTTGTTATCAAGGTGTCTCTTGTTTGACTTGTATTAAAGTGTTTGTTCTCTTATTTGACTTGTATTAAAGCGAATATACTTTTAATATTCCATATAAGTTAATGCAGTAAAAGTCCAAATTTTCACATATAATAAGCTAGAAATATTGAAAAAAATGCAAACTTCGATGTCGCTTATCTCCGTAACTGTTGACATTTCCCCCAAAGTGTAAAGAATATTATATAATGAAAATTGAATGAAGAAGACTCCCCAGAATTTTTTGTACTATCTATGAGATACTTGTGTACTGTTGTCACCCATAATTCTGTTTATTTACGCATATAAACGGTCCAAAGGAGAATATAGATAATACGAAAGATAGCTAAGTATTATACAATATATAATGAAAGAAATTAATGATGGAAAATTCATAAAAAACACAAACTCATTGTTAAAGTAACATTAAATTTTTGGTACAAATGTATGAAAAATATCACATTTTACCGATTTCTACACGTCAGGCACTCTCGCGTTAAGGTACTGATATACATGCTCATTAGTGGCACGTGAGCATGCGCAGTATTGAGCTTCTTGAGCTATTGCTACTGAGTAGCATGTGTGTACGCACACTGCTAGTAATGAGCATGCTCATTTGATTTGCGGGTGGAAAGAGTATCTTTTGAGCATGTGTGAACAGGCTTGCTTATGAGCATGCTAATGTCATTCACAGCTAGTATCGGTTATCGATGCGATCTTCTCAGTTCACGACAGATGAAACAAATATAGCGCGTTGGGGAGATGACAAAACATTACTTTTCGTGACTTATTATGGAAATCACGAATGTCTGTGGAATACTCGTTCACCGCTATAAAAAAATAATATAGCAAGAACTGATGCATATGAAACTTTATTAAAAGACATGAATGATTCAAATCTTACGATACAAATAATAAAAAATAAAAGCAAAAATTTGCAGATGGATACTCGGAAACTGTTTTGATTTATTGGTTCACTTGAATTTCCTATTTCAGTTTGCAATGTTTTCATTTTGAACAAGAGCGTCTGTATTCTATGACAAGATCGTGCCAGTAATAAGCATGCGTGTTTGATTGTTTGCCTTGAGCATGTTCATTCATGAGCATGTTTAACATAAGCATACTAATAACGAGCAAGTGTGTACAGTTGTTAAAGCATACTAGTATTGAGCATACTAATAAGCATGCTCAAAAATAAGCATGTGTATGAGTACCTTAACACTAAGACCAGAATCGAAAGGAAAAATTACCTGAAAAAATGGGTCCCAATACTTGGAATGAAATCATACTTCGTATTAACGTGACCAGTTTCTTTAAGAGTGAACGAAGTTTCAACACTGAGATGTTGCGTAGATTTCGCGCCTTTGACTGTCATCCAGTGCAACAGCCATTGGTACGACTTGTCTCTGCAGGGAACTTCCAACGTTATCATCAGCTTTCGTCGGAGAACTATCAGCGCTCCCTGCAGACCGTGTCTCAAGAGCGCCGCGCTAGCTCCGAGCGCAAATAAGCCGGAACCGGCGCCGAAATACGGGTTGTCACCGAGCGTCGAAATGTATTCTCCGATAGTCATCTTTTGTTGGTCAATTTACACCACTTTTAAGTTATAAATTAAGTTTTTATATGCTATTACATCACTGTCATGCCATTTTCGTGACACTTTCCGAAGACAATAATTGAGGTTATCTCGTCAGCTGTCACTTGTTTCAGATGTGCGCATGCGCATGACTGAAATTGGACGCATGCGTAATGCGTTTCATTTTATCTTCGAATGCCCGATCCCGCAAATTTAAAAAATACTAAAGTTTCCGCAAAGAATGCATAATTTTAAGTGAACTTGTCCATTTTCGAGCGACTCATAGCAATTTTTTGTAATATTGAAACGCAATTAGGAAGAATAGTGATATCCTAAGATTTTTTGATATAAAAAGGCGTCATTCACGTTTTGTGATGAATCACCTGTTTCTATAGATTTTTTTTTTTTTATTATATTATTTTTATTTTGAACTCTAAGATGATTTAAATGCTACGCGGGGAAAAATTGAGCTAAACTGGCCGTAGTATTGGAGCTACAAAAATTTGGGAATGATGAAACGCTAGTATTGGGAGGGAGTTAGTAGCGATTGATCGGATATAGGTTACGAGCAGTTAATATTCAATTCTTATAAAACATATTAATCTTGTGGTAAAGCCGCGTTTGGTACAAATGGTTGACGATCGGCGCGGTCCGAGCGGTCCACATGTGCTTCCCAAAAAAAATACTGAACACGGCTTTCGTAGATTTGGGTCGCGATTATTGCGTTTAGGGCCGTTAAAAAACCGATTAACGTCTACTCTAAGGTGACGATGATATTGACAGTTCCACGAGGTTTCTGAATTATTTACTTTTTTGCTCAGGTTTTGAAATCGTTTGAGAGCCGTATATCTTCATCTCGAGTGGATCCCCGTGCAACAGAGAGGCAGAATATTGAGCAAAACTAAGGAAGGCAGGTCTAATCGGGGGATCGCGAGAGGAAAACGCCCATAAATAATTTGTAATAACACGGATTAAAACGTATACGATATACCAGAGGGGTGACCTTAACTGAGCGGATAATGATTTATTTTCGTTTCGCGGGAATCGGATAACGTAGGCAGATAGAAAAGTTAACTATAATTCTATTATATTTATCTGTAGACTAACGCTCTTCAGGCTTTTACAACAGATAGGTAATTGTGCAATGACGGTATATACGGTTAGGAAAGAGATAACGATAACGTGTAAGCATATTAATGGCACGACAAGAAAATAATATACTCGAATATAGATACAATATATTAACTATGTAATCACTACAAACCTGCCCTACGTTAGCGTAGTTTCAACAGGACGGGTAACGTGTATACGATTGGCTATTCTAGCTCAGATTTCGCCGGGTTTGCTAGTAATAACCACAAAACATAATTGGAACACAGTTAGGAGTAGGATCGAGCTGAAAGGCGAAGAAGAGGAGCCATCACAAATGGCGCCGCGACCAGGAGCCTGGGCATACAGTATGAAGGGACATGAATGTTGATGGAAAATAGGTGCAATTTACATGTTAGATTAGGTATAAAAGAGAAAAGATTATTACAATTTCAAAAAAAAAAGAGTGTATAGTTAACGGACATTTTAGTATTTAAATAATTACAGTAAATACTATTAGATTAGAAACAGCTAGAAAGTTAGAAGAAATAATAGTGTATCTCAAGTATCTCGCGCGTCGTACGATTCACAACAACGAATGCTCCACGTCTTGCCCACGACGGTGAACGCTATGATTAATGAACGATTCGCCGCGGCAAACAGTTTGCATTACGAATTTTTAGGACTGCGGACGCCTCGTATTGCGTGTGACTCACTACAACGAACTTCTCGTTCAGGGATCATCGGACACTATGCGTTTCGGTTAGCGAACAACTCGCCACAACGAACGATTCGTACAGCGAACGTAAGCGAAGTATCACTTCAACGAATTTCTCGCGAAACGATCGTCGAGCACTACGCGTTTCGGTTAGCGAACATCTCGCCACAACGAACGATTCGTACAGCGAACCGTTAGGGTCACGAACATCTCGTATTACGTAAGTTTCATTACAACGAATTTCTCGCGCAAAGATCGTCGAGCACTACGCGTTTCGGTTAACGAACAGCTCGCTACAACGGACCTTTCAAATGCGGACGTCTCGTATTACGTACATGTTGCTACGACGCAATTTCGTATAACGTTTTATGGTCATTTCACGTTTCAACCAGCGAACAATCCGTTACAACAAATTATTCTGAACTATGGGTATTCGGTATAACGAACAATCGGTCGTCGTGAACACGCCGGGAAGTGACCATCAGTTAATAAAATTACGATTATCGTTTCGAATAACGAGCTATCACTTAGAATACGATTCTGGGCGGCGAATAACGATCCATTAGGGGTGGCGTATCATGAGGGGGGGGACGTATGATGTTATCGGTTAGTATCGACTGAATGTTGAATATTGGTTAGGGGGGGAGTCTTTAGCCTAGGGGGTAGGTTAAATTGTGGAAAGGGGTGACGGAATAACTAGAGAATATTAATGAATTACAGAAAACAGGAAGAATGGACAACAGACGAGAGGAAGAGACAAAGAGGGGGAGAAAAGGAGGACGGAGGTGGAGGGGACAGCCGGCCCACCGAAAGGGGCGAGGAAGACAGGGGATGCGGAGCCCGATCTGCGAGCCGTCTTTGGGAAGTTGCACGCTTCAGGGCAGTCTAGGGGCGGTGGTCGGCAGCGATGTCGACCTAGTGTACGCCCTGACGATTGTAAATTTCCTCATTCTGGAGCGGTTGCGCGGGTGTTAGACTAGACTTAAGCTAGACATAAGCGCGAGGTTGCACACAGCCTTTGAGCCCTTTGTGAGGGAGGTCCTGTCACACTATGGTAGTGGGCCACCTAAGCACGCGGGCGGGGGCGTGCTCCTTAGGTTAAGATAAATGTATTTCCATTTTGCACCGAGCACCACAGTGGAGGACCTTAAGTTCCCATGCGACAATCTCGCAGGTGTAATTAGAGGCACGCGGAGACATGAAAACGAAGGTGTGGTTGAAGGGCTGTGTACGACGCCGGGCGACGAGCTAAAGGAGTTAGGGGGGTGGCTAGGCTATTAGGGGGGGAGGAGAGACTAAGGAACCTAGGGGGGGGGACGTGAGACACAGATAATATCGGGAAAATGGATAGACTAAAAGCAGTTACCCTAGGCCTATGTGTTGTTCCGCGCCAGGTGACTGATTCCTAGACGTAATAAGACTCCTGACACGGAACAATAGGGGGGCATGTGATGAATCACCTGTTTCTATAGATTTTTTTTTTTATTATATTATTTTTATTTTGAACTCTAAGACGATTTAAATGCTACGCGGGGAAAAATTAAGCTAAACTGGCCGTAGTATTGGAGCTACAAAAATTTGGGAATGATGAAACGCTAGTATTGGGAGGGAGTTAGTAGCGATTGATCGGATATAGGTTACGGGCAGTTACTATTCAATTTTTATAAATCATATTGATCTTGTGGTAAAGCCGTGTTTGGTACAAATGGTTGACGATCGATGCGGTCCGAGCGGTCCACATGTGCTTCCCATTAAAAAATGCTGAACACGGCTTTCGTAGATTTGGGTCGCGATAATTGCAGTTTGAGCCGTTAAAAAACCGATTAACGTCTACTCTGAGGTGACGATGATATTGACAGTTCCACGAGGTTTCAGAATTATGGCCTTTTTTGCTGTGGTTTTGAAACCGCTTAAATGTCATTAATCGCCTTCTTAAGTGGATTGCCGCGCGAGAGAGATAGCAGAATATGAGCAAAACTAAGGAAGGCAGGTCTAATCGGGGGATCGCGAGAGGAAAACGCCCATAAATAATTTGTAATAACACGGATTAAAACGTATACGATGTACCAGAGGGGTGACCTTAACTGAGCGGATAATGATTTATTTTCGTTTCGCGGGAATCGGATAACGTAGGCAGGTAGAAAAGTTAACTATAATTCTATTATATTTATCTGTAGACTAACGCTCTTCAGGCTTTTACAACAGATAGGTAATTGTGCAATGACGGTATATACGGTTAGGAAAGAGATAACGATACCGTGTAAGCATATTAATGGCACGACAAGAAAATAATATACTCGAATATAGATACAATATATTAACTATGTAATCACTACAAACCTGACCTACGTTAGCGTAGTTTCAACAGGACGGGTAACGTGTATACGATTGGCTATTCTAGCTCAGATTTCGCCGGGTTTGCTAGTAATAACCACAAAACATAATTGGAACAAGTGTATTCAATTCAATTCAATTCAATTCAATTTATTTCATGATAATATGTACATGACAAACAAAATGTTTAAGGCATACATATTAGAAGTATATATCAAAAATGAAAATATTTAATAAATTAAAAATAACATAAATCTGGTCAAAGGTGTAGGAGAGTCCCGCTTCGGAAAACCCCCTCAGACACATGGGATATATCAATACCCAGAGCGATTTTGTTCAGCATGGCTGTGGCTCTTCCAACAGGCATAACCATCGGCAGGTTGGTCCTGTATATTGGAATGTGAAACGATCTATGCTGACGATGTCTAGTGTAATTGTCAGGAGCATACAAACCAATGCTCTGCATAGTTTGGGGATCATCAATCATACCGCGCAACAATCTAGATAAGAATATTGTAAATAAAATAATATGAATTTGCGGCTCATATACACATGAAATAAAAGGATAAAGCGTATGGGGATCTTATAGATGGATGGATAAATGAAACAAATATATATAGGAGTAAATGCAAGTAAAAAGCAAGCATATAAGTACCAAAAACATAGGAGAACATAGTGTGATAGAAATTCGAAGACGGGAGGAACAATAATGTGAAGTGGAACGGATATAGCAAGAGCATGTAATAATGATAAACGTACAAATACAAACAACTACTTGAGACCGATTCGACAGATACTAGCAATCTTTCAACACACCTCTAAGAACATGGTGAGCGGTATATAGTTATCAGCGGAGGAGTCCAGTGCCTTGGCAATGAATGAGCACTGAATTAATCCGACGCCTTGCCTGCGGCACTGGAGGTTTATTTACTTATTTGTTTTATTTGTTTTCATTTATTGGGTTTCTTACAGCCATATAATTAATCAATCTTTGAAGAAAAGACAATAATTGATGCACAGAGTTTTGGGCCAATTACGCGAAAACACATACATACAATCGATAAAAGAATAATAAAAAACATGTCCAATAGTGGGTTGTGTGAGTGTGTATCTGTGTGTTTATTTATTTGTTTATTTATTTTGTTTTGGGAAAAAATTAAAAGCAAAACGATCTTAAAAATCTTCCACGGAATTTAAAAATTTAATTTAACTTACATTAATAGTTTATTGTGTTATAGCGAATAGTACTCTTCCAGTATTATATTGTTCGAGAATATTCACTGTCTATGTAACATAGTTATCTTGTGGATCAATCTTACTGCCAATAAAAATAATAATAAATGGTTACAAATTATGTTTAAATTCCGCAACGGAGGGAGCTAATACGTCCCTGTGCGCGGAGAGTCGCGGCCAAAAGACAGGATTCATTGGATGATTCACGAGAAAAGATCGCCCAAAATTAATTTAAAATTAGGGATAGTACCTTTGGATGATTGTTATATCTAGGTATGCAGTGTGCACGTGGTGAATATATGGAAATTGATCCCATGATATAGCGGCCAAGAAACGTTAAATTTCCGATAAAGACGAGTGGAAATACGAGGGAACGGGGCATAATAATGGTAGATAATGAAGAAACATCAACTATGATTAGGGGAGTACCCGATAGATTGTAGTTACGGTTGATCAAACGACAATATGGACTGAACTTAGAAATTAAATATTAAAAATTAATTATCGCGCTTGTGAAGCGAGTTCAATTCGTCCGAAGCCACTGAGTCCGTCCCAAATAGGCACGGGGACGGAGATAGAGACGGCAACAGGAGGTGGGATCAACTGACATATCCGAGTGGAGATATGGTTTTTTTTGCCAAATTGAATCTTAGGAACAAAGAATTTGGTTTCAAGGAAAGTAGGATATTGAAAATCCTGGAAACACACGACTTAGGACCTTTGGCTGCTAGGGGGGGTTTAAAATGTCAAGACACAGCAGAAATCAGGGAGTTGGTGTGAAGCGTCTACGGGACGTGAAATCCGCGTCGGTTGTTTTTTGAGTGAAAGTTGCCGTCGACTTGGAGTGTCCAGTGGATATAGTGAAAATTATAGTTTGATTTCAAGTGAAAGTTGTGTACGGGTAAATATACTCTTCGACATTGTTGGTTGCTCACGTTAAAAGAAAAGGGGGGTACGGGTTTGATTTTATTTTATAAAGGGTAATTAATTTGGCATATTAGAACTTCGGAAATTACTGCGCTCTATTAAGTTGATTAGTCCGACATATATAGAACTGATATTTGCAGATCTCCGGAAACTAGCTGTGCGTTATAAAGATACCTATTTTATGCTAAACACGCGGGAAATTGTTAATAAATCTTGTAAAAATACCTATCTTATGCTAAATACGCGAGGTCCTGTCAAAAGAGTTTTAACTCAGAGTACGGGATTGATTTTATTTTATAAAGGTAATTAATCTGGCATATCGGAACTTCGGAAATCACTATGTTCTATAAAGTTAATTATTTTTGTAGTCTTACTAGGTTCACAGAATAATATTCGCAGAATTTCAGGAAACGGTAGAGTTCAAATTTAGTTAAATTCTCGTTTTACTAAGTATAGTATTGGCGGATCTCTGGAAACTAGCTGTGCGTTATAAAGATACCTAATTTATGCTAAACACGCGGGAAATTGTTAAAAGATAAAAGGGTTGTTACTAACAGATTCGATTTTAAATAAGTCTTATAAAATTACCTATTTTTTGCTAAAATTTAATTAATTTAAATTGGTCACATTTTAATTTTTACATTTGTAAGGCATATAATATTTCGTTATATGAAATGTTTCGATTAGACCGGGTTTATTTTAGTTATCGAAAGAATATTTAGTTTATTTTAATAATTTCTCTTGTTTATGTTTAATAGTAAGAGTCCGTTAAAATTATAGCGAATAAATTCTGGGATTAAAATACGTTTAGTGAAAAATATATAGCTGATCTCGCGGGGTATCAGGTTCAGCCATAATAATCTAGATTTTCATTTCGTTTAAAATTATATAGAGTAATTCCGTGAGAATCGGGGTCTATTTACAATTTTACAGATGTATGAAATTTCATTATTCTAAAAAAATTATATAGAATAGTCTCGTGGGGGCCGGGGTTTATTTACGGTATACAGAAGTACAAGTTTCACTATTTTATAAAGTATATAAAATTGCTTCCGTTCGGCCCGGGTTATCTTATATTATATAGGAAAACATAGGTCCCGCGCTATTAAAACATATAAAAACGGTTCATGTGGCCGGGATTATTACGCGCGTTGGGGAAAGTCTATAAGGTAAAAATATGTTTAATTTGATTCTGGTTATTTTATATTTTATGAAAGATATTTGCCTCGCGGACTTAAACTATGAAAATTGTTTCAATTAGTTCTGGTTATACTTTAGGAGTGATGTAAACTTCGCGATTGTATAATTTGGGGTACTTCGTATTGTACGAAGACGTAAATCTCGCGTATAAAAACGTGTATAAAAAAAAAAAACGTATATCATGTATTCAAACATATAAAAACTTCTAGTACATTGTTTCGTTAGAACGGGGTTGTATTATACTTATAAAGATGTTATAGGACCTCGTTATATTGAAAATATATAAAAACCGCCTGGGGCCGGGTCTTCTTATTTATAAACTATATAAGATTTCGTTACATTTAGTTATATAAAATGCTATCGTTCGGGAATTCGCGTTTCAGTTTAAGCATATATAAATATAGGGTCCCGTTTTTGAGCAATGTTAGTGTTTCGTTTAGAATTCGCGCCTTCATTTAGTAAATATGAAACATGTAGATTTCAATGGAACTATTTTAAAATGTTTCGTTTAGAAATTCGCGTCTTGTATTATAAATGTGAAAATTATAGTATTCGTTTTGAGCTAAAACGTGTGAACATAGAAACACTACAGCTTTGACCGCTATTTTGTTTACTATGCCTAGGACATTCTTGCGGTTTATTAGGCCTGATGATAAAATTTAAACTCTTACTCTGTTTAAAATATACGTAGTGTCTCCGCCTAGATTGGCTTCACGATATACTTTATGAAATTTGTAAGTTCCGCTGTCCTAAAATTATATAAAATTACCTTCGTTTAGATCGGGTTATATCATATTCCTCGTGGAACGCGTAAACCTCGTTGTCCTGAAACTAAATAAGGATGTTCCATCTAGACCGGTTCATTTTACATTTTAGGAAGAATATAAATCCCGCGTCTTTCACTACATAAAATGGATTTGGTAAGATTGGGGTTGTTTATACTTGTAGAAATTACAGAATCCCGTTATTCCTAAACTATATTAAAATGATAAATAATATTAAAATGATTTAAACTATATTAAAATTTGCCGGAGGGTGGATATCAAATATTCGAGATGATAATGAAATTATATTAAGAATAAAATAATTTTACTATCAATGCACAAACTTGGCAATGAACTACCTACATATGTCGACATTTTAAATCCATCTCTCTCAAAATTTAAAAAATCATTATAGGATCATTTCTTTTCAAAATATTAAATTTTATATAATGTCTTAAATTTTTTATATATATAGCTGGCTATTCAAATTTAATATTGCTATATTATCGGTGAGTAAAAATTTCTGAGATCACTACTTTACACTTTTCTGCACATATACCTTTTTACATATATGTCTAACCTCATTATGTTTAAACTATGTATATATACTTTTTTACATTTATACCCTTTATTTTTCTTTCACATTTAATCGTTTGTTGTATTTTAATTATGTATAAACCTGCTACATTACACTTTTTGCATATATACCTTTTTTACATATATGTCTAACCTCATTATGTTTAAACTATGTATATATATACCTTTTTACATTTATACCTTTTATTTTTCTTTTAAATTTAATCGTTTGTTGTATTTTAATTATGTATAAACCTGCTACTTTACACCTTTTTGCATATATACTTTTTACATACATGTCTAACCTCATTATTTTTAAACTATGTATATATACTTTTTTACATCTATACCCTTTATTTTTCTTTTACATTTAATCGTTTGTTGTATTTTAATTATGTACAAACCTGTTGTAAAAGGCTATTAAGTCGTGTAATTAATTAATAATAATAATAATAATAATAATAATAATAATAATAATAATAATAATAATAATAATAAGAATAAAACTAAATCGGCGGACCCTAAAAGTAATATGTATTGACCTTATAAAGATGTAGACTAGTGGGGTTTTATTATAGAAGCAATCAATTCTTTAACAACAACAAGTGGACAAGTGGTTGCTTCATGGGTTTGTTAAAACTTATAAATGGATGGAATCCTAGATTCAAAGCTTAATCCCGGTATTTCGGATAAATATAAGAATATGTAACATCAGAAAATAACGGGTAACGGGTTTTATGAAAAATATCGGTGCGTATAATCATTAGAGTATGATCATTAGAATTGGAGTCTAGTCTCGATGACCCGGGAAGTACGGATACGTAAGACGGAAATAAGGACTATGTTGCAGTATTATTAAGATATATATAAATACTTACAATTGTCGAGCTAGAGTCTAATTCCGGTATCCCGAGGAATATAAATTCAAAGAAAGGGAAATAATGTCTAGTTTCGGTTTGGTTAGAGTATATACACCGTATAGTTACAGAGGCCGGATACTAAGCCCCAGCTACGGAAACTTAAAAACGCGTGATGGCAGGATCAAAGGTTAGGTCGCGAACTATAGTTAATTAGGGGCCTGTGAATCGTGTGCGCGTGCGAGGCAAGTGTTCGCAATCCTTAGGTATAAAGTGAGGTACTTAAAGTGAAACTACGAAGCACTGGAATGGATATAATCGGCGGCAGATGGGTAAGTCATGTCATCCTCTTTCCGTTTTGTGATTATAACGATATATATAGGTGGCGCACGATTAAGAAGAATGGTCTCGGGTTCGATACCCCAGACAGAGACGGAAGAAGCGCCGACAGTGAAAGCTAACCCCTGTACCGTAAACTTTAAATATACTTTTATCCACAGGTGTTTGTTTGCATGTTGGATCCGTACTGACCATAATAGGGGCGAATTAATTCGCCAAATAACCCTTCTCTGCATGTGTGTGAACTTCCAGGGATCGCGCGGCCCGTGTGCTCGACGCCGAATTTAATTATTCATTTCTATTTATTTATTTAATTGATGATTCATTAATACATTAGGTGGTTATTTGTCTATTCATATGCCGCGTCCCAGTTATATATAGTCAGGCGGCGTTTCGATAGCATCATCATCGGCCCGTGTGCTCGACGCCGAACTTAATTATTAATTTCTATTTATTTATTTAATTGATGATTCATTAATTAATTAGGTATTTATTTGTCTATTCATATGCCGCGTCCCAGTTATATATAGTCAGGCGGCGTTTCGATAGCATCATCATCGGCCCGTGTGCTCGACGCCGAACTTAATTATTCATCTCTATTTATTTATTTAATTGATGATTCATTAATTAATTAGGTATTTATTTGTCTATTCATATGCCGCGTCCCAGTTATATATAGTCAGGCGGCGCTTCGATAGCATCATCATCATCACCATCACCAGCAGTGTCCCAGTTATATATTGTCAGGAGACGTTTCAATAGTACCATCATCATCATCTCCATTAGCGGTGTTCCATTCATATATAGTCAGGAGGCGTTCCGATAGTATCATCACCATCATTAGCAGTGTCCCAGTTGTATATCGTCAGGAGACGTTACAATAGTATCATCATCATCATCTTCATTAGCGGTGTTCCAGTCACATATCGTCAGGAGGTGTTTCAATAGTATTATCATCATCATCTTCATTAGCGGTGTTCCAGTCATATATAGTCAGGAGGCGTTCCGATAGTATCATCATCATCATTAGCAGTGTCACAGTTGTATATCGTCAGGAGACGTTTCAATAGTATCATCATCATCATCTTCATTAGCGGTGTTCCAGTCACATATAGTCAGGAGGCGTTCTGATAGTATCATCATCATCACTAGCGGTGTTCCAGATATATATCGTCGGGTGGCGTTGCGATAGTATCATCATCATCATCGTCATCACTAGCGGTGGTTCAGCTTTATATCGTCAGGAGGCGTTTCGATAGTATCATCAACATCATCATCATTAGCAGTGTCCCAGTTATATATAGTCAGGAGACGTTTCAATAGCATCATCATCATCACCATCATTAGCAGCGTCCCAGTTGTATATAGTCAGGAGGCGTTGCGATAGTATCTTCATCAACATCATCGTTAGCAGTGTCCCAGTTACATATAGTCAGGAGGTGTTTCAATAGTATCATCATCATCATCACCACTAGCAGTGTCCCAGTTATATTTAGTCAGCGGGCGTTTCGATAGCATCATCATCATCATCATCATCATTAGCGGTGTTTCAGCTATATATCGTCAGGAGTCGTTACGATAGTATCATCACCATCAGTAGCGGTGTTTCGGCTATATATAGTCAGGAGACGTTACGATAGTATCATCATCATCATCATCATCACTAGCGGTGGTTCAGCTATATATCGTCAGGGGGCGTTTCGATAGCATCATCAACGTCATCATTAGCGGTGTCCCAGTTGTATATCGTCAGGAAACGTTACGATAGTATCATCATCATCATCATCATCATTAGCGGCGGTTCAGCTAAATGTCATCAGGTGATGTTTCGATAGTGACATCATCATCTTCATCAGTGATGGCAGGGTTCCAGTTACACATCAGTCGGAGATAATTAGGCAGATCCCATCATCATCGATGGCAGGATTCTAGCTGTACACCATTTGGAGAAAATACACCGACATCCCTGGCCAGGGGCTAGGCATATCCCTACTGTCCAGAACCACCTTTCCATCTACTAATACGAGGGGTCATGGCCTCGTGAAACCACATGGCAACCAACCATTACAAGTATTTATTTATGTATTGTATATGTAAGTATATGTATGTATATTATATTTTATTAGTATGTATCTATTCGTACGTAGTGTATGAGGGGGCTCTTCACGGGTGGCACAACACCCGTGCGGATGTCTTCCCTCGTCTGGAATGGATTGAACGTATTGATGCATATCAGATTATAATAAGTACTACCTGGGAGGGTGGTTGCAGTCACTGTAGTGTCGCGAATGGCCAATGGGCTGCAGTTGCTCACAGGCGAGGGTTGGGGAGCCTAGGAAACTCCCCTTCCCCACTCGCATATTTTTGACTTGACAGGTGGCCCGGGACCATCTTTACAGTAGCTTCAGTATATATACCGTAGTTTAACTTAGTTTAACCTGGAGGAGTTGGAATTCGGGGGGCAAACTGGCTCTGAGCCCGGACGCCAGACACTGACGCGAGGGATGGTGCGGTACTTTGCACAGAAGAGGCCCAACATGAAAAGGCGCATCCAGGCTCAGGTCAACGTATCCGGAACTCGTGTCGGGAGAAGGAAGATGGGATCAGTCACCGATGAGCCTTTGGGTACGGAGGGGCCGAATTTAAAGCAACCACAGTTTCCGCGTACACATACATTTACACATTCCTTCTACAAACCCCTTATCCATTAGAACCCAACGTACCACTAGAATGAGACATAGGGCCAGATACAGGTAACGGAACTTAGGCCGGCTAGTAAATAAACGTAACAATGTAATAGATATAAAGATAATGCAGAGTAAATATAAAAGATCGTAAGGAATAAGCACAGCGAGATAACGGCGAGAGATAAAGTTATTAATCAGCGAGGGCGTCGAAGACGGAATCATCCACAGGAACGGCTACGAAGGACTCGAGGGCTTTCAGGGGATCTATGTACTCTATATGTGCATGCGCATGTGATAACGGCACGTCACTAACCTTTCCAGTGGATGGCGGTCGATCCCATACAGGTAGGACAATGGGGGATCGAGCGGAGAGGGCGTGGGAGCAGAGGATCGCGCACTCTGGAAGCGCAGCTACACCAGATGCAGTGGTTCAGTCCGTAGGAATGATAGGTAAATAATATAGGGCCACGGAACATAGTATGTTTAGCAATTGCACCGTAGGGCTTAATTGACGTGCTAGGTAGTTTTGTTTGCGTTTCCATGAACATTCACGAACTTCATACCCCAGTATTTAATTTAAGTTTAGCTTGCGTCAGGGTTACCACAAAACCAATTCATCCCCTATAGTTCGAAACAAAAAATTACACAACGTGAACTGGGGAGGTCTTGAATAAAGCGAGGGTGTTTGGAAATACTACGTTAAAAACCGTAGAGCCTTCACCCGACGTAGATAGATAGCTTGTTTGCCTCTAACAAGGCGTAAACTCAGTTAGGAGTAGGATCGAGCTGAAAGGCGAAGAAGAGGAGCCATCACAAGCTTTTGCTCATAAAACGGTCCTGGGTAAGCGGTGGGTACCATTTACACAGTCCAATTGATTTTGATAAATGGGTACTAGCCTAGTATAGTTTCTGGACTTCTATATTACCCGATGAGGTGGATACTATACTCGAGTATTACACATAAATCGAGTATACTTTCATGACATATATTTTATTTTCGCTCTTGAAAGTATATTGCGCTAGTACAGTATGGGTGCGTACTGGCACAGTATACTTCAATAAACGCTAACAAGATACGTTAGGGACATAAGTATCAAAACAAAAACAAAAATATTATATTCTTTTATTGAACAGACCCGTATATCTGTTCCTCTTAAACAGTTTGCGTGACTGAAAAAAATTCGAGTGTTGTAGTAGAAAAACTCCAGAAAAATATCGGTACTCTTTTTAAGTACAAATTCATTAAATATTTTAGAATTTTTTTTAAGATTCCAATGCGTTTTGCTTTGTTTTAAAAAAATTACCTTGGGCTAACTAACTAAGCACTCTTAAAAAGTACGACATCTTAGTAAATAATATTATTATAATAGTAAATATTCTGTTATGTACGATACATAGTATTCTAGTTTAATCAAGTGATTTATACAATTTGCTCAATATTCTTATTATATCATAAATATATTCTATTTCTTAGTCACATACAAACTGTTTGAATTCTAAAAATAAGTAAAGCTCTATTAAAAAAAATTGGTTTATGCAATGTCCACTGTGCTCTAACATTTTAATGATTGAAACTGTTAAGAATACTTAATTAAATAAATAAATAAATAAACAAATAAATGACGTTTTAACTTCGAGATTCTTTAGAATATGTGAGATATATTAGGATATAAGTTAATATGTTAATTGCTAACTACTTACACTCTTATATATTTATATATATATCATTTTCTTATATCTGTTAATATTTCCAAATAAACAAAAATTAAAAAAATGAAATATCGTCTTTGTGTGTAAACTGAAACGGACATTTTATACGAACTGTATATTTCACTGAGAAGCAAATCTCGACGTTTCACTGAAGTCTTATTCACGGCAGAGGTGTAGACTGAACTGATAGGACGCTCTCCCGATAACGCTGGATAAGACTTAAGCGAAATGTCGAGATTTGCTTCTCAGTGAAAGATACAGTTCGTATAAAATATAGTTATAACTATAATTATAGTTATAACGTAACTCTTTAAAAATAACGTGTATTGTATAAAAGGGAATATAATAAATGTGCAATAAAGACACGCGAGTGGTACATTATTTCGCTGTGACACAACTCCCTTTCCTGAAGAACGGGTTTAGTTTATAATCTCTGTTAATTTTTATACCTCTGACTGCAACAGATATTAAATTGGAAATTAGTTAACTTCTGAATAAATATATGACTGTATAGCTTTTGCAGGCAAACAGGTGTGTACATTTGATTTTATTAATTATAAAACTTACAGAAATACCCGGCGTTACCCCTTTCGAACCTTTTCCCCCCTCCAGATTTCCAGCACTCTCTCCGCGGCCGTGAATCAAATTAATTGCCCAATTATGAGTGTGGGGAGGGGCGGACCTTGGAAACGTCCCGTTATGTCAATCCTGAGAGTAAACCAAACAGCCATGAAAAATTTCCGCTTTCTTTCTGCTCGCTGAAACACCAAAAGCAGGGCTGCCGAAAATCCCGGGAAAAATGCTAACCGGTTTTTGTTGTTTCATTGAAAGAACGGTTGCAATAGTAGTATGCTGTGAGATGTATAATATCGTGTGGAGATTTTTTTTTTATTATTTATTTCTTAAGTTAGTTAATATTACAACTTGTATATTAACTAGCATATTACACATAATTGCATTCTTAAATCTATTACTAATATACTATCCCTAATAACCTACATATTTACAGGTACAATCTATAATATAATAAATAATACATATTATGCTCTACAATTCTTTACTATTTTTACAATAATTATAGCATTTGTTTTTAAATTCATTCATCTTATTTAAATTCTTCATGTTTTCTAGCATCTCATCATATATTTTTACACCTCTGTACATTAGACAATTCTGTGTATATACTTTTTTCTTATATGGTAATCTTATTCTATTCCTATTTCTGGTGTTATATGTATGTACATCACTATTCACAATAAATTTTTTCAAAAAATATTTTGGCATTTTGTTATTGAAAATTTTGTGTACAAATATGAGATAAGTATTTTTTTAATTTCCATCCAATTCAGTGATTTTCTTTCTTTTTGAGGAAATAGATTCAAGTAACATACTTAGGGCCGCGTTTTTGATCGCGGGTAAGGTTAAACCATAATGAAAATTATTGAAGAAACGTAGAATTTGAAAAAAATGGGTTGTTTGATCATTGGTTAAGAATATCGTCAAGAATATGACCATCGCAAGAACATGGGAAAATCATCAAACGGTGATTATTCGTCTTGCCACCCTATTATGCCCGGTTACCTTTAACCACGGGTTACCCGATCATAAATTCGACGTTACGGCAACCCGCAAGATTCTTGACCGCGGGTGGATGGTTAAAATTAAGGAAAGTCCATCAAACAACCGACTGACAGTAATTTTTTTGTTTTTGTTTTTTTATTTATTTTCAGAACCTCATTCTGGATCTACTCTGTCGTGCGGTGTTCTTTATTTTGCAGGTTTTTCTTATGTCTGCATTTTGGGCACGATCACGTAGAGTTTTTCCAGTAATGGATCTTAGCACCCTCATTTCAGAAGTTCTCAGGAGTCCTTTGGTGTGGATAGTGTCAGCTAGCGTCTCTACAGCATGTCATAATAGGCCGCACGCATGTCTTATATATCTTGGCCTCACTTTCAATATGCGTAGTTTTGTTTTTCCACACCAAATTATTGAGACACAGACACCAAGTTTTAATTGTTTTTAGTGTTTCATTTGCCTCTCACAACCATGATTCAATGACAGTAAAAATATTTTTTTATGTAAGCAAAATAAAATTAGGTACGCGGGTACATTTTTCAATATGCATATTATTAGATTTTTGTCCATTGATAGAGAAATTTCCTTGATGAAAATTCTATTTGGTGTTGTTTATATTGAGTTGGAACAAAGCCGGAAAAAGCTCGCATTCGCATACTTGTCTTTGTAATTCACGTCGATCGCGAAAGTCCTTTTCCCCGAATTTGCGGAAAACATTAAACATCGTGTCACGTCTGTGCTTAATGCCGAAGGGTAAGAGAGTGGTGTTATTGTTAAAAGATAAAATATTTTTGATTCATTAAAAAAAAGAGAAACCGGTCGTACGTTAGCTGATAAATAAGATGATGATATGAAGAAAATGTTTTTAATAAACACCAAGGATTATGTGTACGCGGGCGAGGTAAGTTATCTTTCTAGAATTAATAATACCGAATGCTTTACGATAAAAATTAGTCCGGTTAAGCGATCTCTACCGTATTTAAAAAAAATAACCTACCTAGTTACCTAATCTTCTAAATAAACCAGTTTTCGTTTTTACCGCTTTGGAAGCCCTGGCCGGAAGGAACACAAATACAAAAGTGTACTTTTTGGGCATTATTTATGATATTTGTGGAGCATTTCTGTGATATTGGTGTCGTCCGGATGGGTAGTTTGTCTGGAAAATTGCTCTATTTACATACGAGATTGTATTCGGCACTTTCAAATTGGATAACTTGTCCCGAGTTGCTTTGCAACCCTCATCCCCTACTGATTGGGGTAAAAATATGTACTACACAAACGCTAAATGACACGTCAAATAAAATTCAAAGTAGGTTTATAAAATTCCCATGGCTTTGTAAAAGCTTTGATCTATAATAGATACGGAATATTTTAAATTTCTATAGCTGTGCGAAGTCATGAGTTTTTAAACTTGATATTTTAAACATAAAATCAGCATTGAAAACATAAACGCTAGATTATAACAGCTATTACTTAATAAAATGCATTTTAAACAAACAGATAAGTTTCAAAGCCTATTTAAATATAGATCTGTTTCAAATATTAGTCGATCTCTTATCAACATAAGAAGTGTAACGCGTAAAATAGACTGTTTTATAAATATTTTTTTTATAATTTCGCTCCAATTATAGAAGTCTCATAGAGACGAAGCTATGACTATGAGAAACGTGTATGAAAGTATTACTGATAGTAATAAAAAGAAATCTCTTTGTATAAAACCACTATTTATTTAATAATCAACATATTTTGGGGCCAATGGTTCCTTGGTCAAGATACAAAGTATATTTAAATTTAAATAAAACATATTTTTTATATATATTTATTAAATATATATCTACAATAATATATAAAGATGTAAAGTTTACAAGTTTGGATGTAGGAGGAATTTTTTTAACCAATATTTAGAATAAACTTTCCTTTAAAATAAAAAGGCTTTTTCTTCAAACACAGCAAAATTATTTTGTGGTGACATTATAATTATAATTAAAGAAATTAATTTTGTATACACCACTTTTTAAAAAAAAAGTGGTGTATACAAAGTTAATTTCTATAAATTATAAAAAGGCTTTTCGTGGTGACCTATTTTACAACTAAAGTCGACGAAAAAATGGTCGGGAGATGCGTTTTTTTAGGAACGTTGCCTTAAGGATAAGAAATATATTATTTAGTGTAGAACTCAAAAAGTTCTATAAAAAAAGTCAGCAATAACATATACCTAGATGTTAAGGTTAATACACGAATTGATAAAACATGACTAAAAGTTACTAAACATCTACACGTGACGAAATGGCAAAAGAGATTACGGACACAATCCCTCGTAATATGTCAATGACAACACTAACATAGAAAACTCTAGCGCCGTCTACCACACTCTCCTGTTATCTACGATATTCGGGAAACGACTAGAAAACGCCTGTAACAACTTAGAAACGACGGGAACCTTCTCTTAAATACTAGAAAGGAAAATAATTTTCTTGAAAGTTCGAAAAAATCAGCATTTGGGTATAAATACCGGTACGGCACGATAGTTCTGTTTTGACAGATCGTTCAGTGCGAAGTAAGTCGTGAGAAGACGGCCAAGTGTGCCCAGTCGTAAAATTGCAAAGCGAAAGTATCGAGATAATAATAAAAATAAAGAAGCGAGTCCTTGCCTAAGTGGCGAAATAAATAAATGCGACTGTTACAAGCGAGACTTGAATGTTATACTAGCAATAAATAAAGTGTTTATATTCGAATGATATATTGCGAAATGGTGTAATTAAAAGAACAGCGTTAAGTTCAATTCATGTTAAGTGATTTTTTTCATTTAATAATCAATTTATAACTCATTATAAAATCGCTAATTTCCCGTGTTTTCATTTGTCTCCCGCAGTGACGATCCGTGATAATATTCAATTTTATAATATTAATTTTCTTTTAGTATCAAGTATAATAATTCTATCATCTGTCCGTCCTTCTGTCCGGCTGTCTGTCTCCGTAACTTCTTGTAACGTCCGTAACTTCTTTATAGTAAAATATTTTTTTCGACTTTTTTTTCGATTGTTTTTCGATTTTTTTACGAAAATTAATGTTAAATGTATCGTTATTTGACGTTTCAAACTAGCTCTTATCCGTTGGTTAGAACTGGTTAGTATTAATAATGTTACCACTAAAAGTAATCTGTCTGTCCGTCTGTCCGGCTGTCTGTCTCCGTAACTTCTTGTAACGTCCGTAACTTCTTTATAGTAAAATAGTTTTTTCGAATTTTTTTTGGATTTTTTTTAGATTTTTTTTACGAAAATTAATGTTAATCATCATTTGACGTTTCAAACTAGCTTAAACCCGTAGTTAGAGCTAGTTAATATTAATAATGCCACCACTAAAAGTAATTTTGCTGTTTCTGAAGATAATATTGCATTGTCTCTATATTTCATGTCAGAACTTTTAAAAGGTTTTGTGCATTATTTCATATCCGCTTTTCGTGCAGCATTACTTAGCTTTTGCCGGAAAATATTTTAGGCTATGCTTAAAGCTTCGCAGGATTACATTTAGGCTGTGGTGTACATTTTTGGTGGTTGCAACTTTCACTTTTTGTGAAAAAGCTTTTTTGTTTTGGCAGAAGGTGACGCAAAAAGTGTGCTCTAATTATTTAGGGGTGTGTAATTTACTTGCATTAGTGTTGGTGATAGGTTTTTAGCTAAACGAGGGTTGGATACATATGAAGGATATCTTAGACGTGGAGTTTATCGATGAGTGTAACGCCAAGTTATTTCAATTCCAAACTAGTTACAACCCGTCAAAAATGACGGTGGTTTAATATGTTTCCTAATGAATAAGTGTTTATTGAATTATAAAAAAAGATAATTAGAGTGTTTATACTACAAAAAAGTATCGGATGTTACACGAAGTTAAGGACGTTACAAGGACTTTGGAGGACGGCACTTGCTAAATAACTTAAAAGTAGAAAGAAAATGTGTCTAGAGCAAATGCTTCTTACTATTGTCACGTGTCGTGGTTGCGTGAGGCATGTGAAAACACTGGAAATGAAATAGCGATTTATTATTTCATTAACTATTCAATGTACAAAGTCACTTAACACACATTCAACTTAACGCTGTTTTTAAATTACTACTTTTCTCAATTCAATACTCATAAATAAACACTTACTAACTAAGAAGAATGAGCGAGCACTGGACGTTTTTGAAAGGAAAATTGCGAGGCGTATCATCGGACCGGTTCTAGAAAATTGAATTTGGCGCAGACGTTATAATAATGAGCTCTACACTGTGTTTTAGGAGCTAAACGTCACAAAATTAATACAACTGGGAAGATTTCGGTGGCTGGGTCATGTGGAGAGAATGATCGAGCATCAAGCATCAAAGTCCCTGCTGAACTCAAGGCCAAAGGGCGAAGGCGTTTAGGAGGGCCACAATTAAGAGAAAAACATGTCTGCCTTGGAGCTTCTGAACTGGAGAGAGCTGGCACCAGACCGAGATGAGTGGAGGAATACTCTTGAAGAGGCCAAGACCCCATCAAGGGTTGTAGAGCCAAGAGTATTATATTTTATTATCGCTGAAACACTTTATTTATCACTTATATAAACACGCGAATATTAAATTCTCACACATAGAAGTCACTGTGGTTTATCTTGCCACTCACTCTACGGTATTTCACTCAATTATTTCGCTTTATTGATCATCTCACGACTGGCCCTCGCCTTGCGACCGACTTCGCACTGAACGAACTATCATAACACGACGTATTCTCCCTCTGTGGGGTAATTCCGCTATTTATACCTGTAAACGCCGCTTTTATCGAACTTTCTTGAT
>JADDOH010008918.1:0-13144 GCA_016648135.1 Agrypnia vestita | reverse complement strand
TGCAAGAGCAACTAAGATTAATGAATCAATAAAAAATCTCTACTATAGCAAAACCGCATTCAAAAGAATGTGAGCAAAAAATATGTGTGTTGTTGCGACGCAAAAAATGAACACAAAATAAGTTTCTCTAGTAAGTAAGTAACCTTTTTTAAACTAAAAAATATATATTTATTTGGAATATCATATTGAGGCTTGTAATACGGGCTTGCCAGGCAACTTTCCCCGGCTTTCTTCCTACCGGACAAAGCTAGGGAATGGTCTTTTGATTGTGGTTGACCTATAGGTTGAATCTTAC
Organism: Agrypnia vestita; assembly: GCA_016648135.1. Classification (NCBI taxonomy): domain Eukaryota; kingdom Metazoa; phylum Arthropoda; class Insecta; order Trichoptera; family Phryganeidae; genus Agrypnia; species Agrypnia vestita. The sequence goes on along the minus strand of JADDOH010008918.1, from coordinate 12,849 downwards.
GCCAGCTTTGTTCTTTTAATAAATATGGTGTATATTCTTCTTCTTATGGTACCATCTCCTATTGGAGGTCTGCAATTACAATTTTATTTATCGCCGCACGGAACAACTCAGTCAAGTTACACTTATACCAGTCTCTAAAGTTACGCGCTATGAGATGCGGTGTCTTCCTACGCTTCTTTTACCACTTATTTTCTCCTGGATGATGAGTTGGTTTAGACTGTACTTTGTACTCTCATAATATGTCCGAGATACTCCAGATTTTTTATCTTGATGGTTTGCAACATTCTCGGTATTTTTCTACACGCTGGAGGACTTCATCATTCGTCACTCTACCACCCTGTCTATAGATCTCAAAAGCCTCCACTTTGCGGAAAAATTCTTAGTTCCACCCCATATAAGAGAATAGCAAAAATATACCACCGAACCATACGCATTCTAACTTGTAGGCTTAGGTCACGGTTAGAAAATAAAATAAATCGTTCGAAAAAAAAGTCTCCTGAGATCCTTCTTCTGTAACATAATACTTTATTTCATTTTCGGAAAGTTTCCACTGTAGAAGACATTTAATTTTTATTTTCAGAAAATTCGAGTCATAAATTAGACTAATTTATCAGCTATGGAACTTTAGTAGAACGGAACCTTAAAAGTGAACGCGCCAGATGCGCTGGTGATACCGAAGGAGTGATTATTCTGACTGAGTGGTTATATGAATAAAAAAGGCTATCATGATGTAAATACAGTAGAAAAACTATCATGATTTTTATAATAACTGGTATTTAATAATAAAAAATAAAAATCTATTTTTATATAGAGCAACTCAACAAACTGAGACGCCTTTAAAATATATGTATCTTCAACCACAAAATATTCGATCACATCTCAACTTTCCTCAATCTATTCAATTGGCCTACAATCCATCAACGCCGTAACGTCCATGTTTTATCTCTACTTTATAATGTCCTTTTCAATCTCCACTCACTTTAGTGCGTGAAATCTAAATTTAATTTTATATCTTGTCGTGATCTTCCATACCGTTCAGTAGACAGTACTTCAAAATCCATTCCCATTCATAATACTGAATTATTCAGCTCATCATTTGAAGTGCAGTCGGCTAGGCTGTGAAATTAACCCAACACAAAAATGGCTGAACATAACTATCTTCAAAAGCAAACTAAAGCAATTTATCCTTTCCCAAAATCTAGTTCAACCCTTGCTTGTCTTCATTCATCTTCTCTTCGTATATTGTAATATTTTATTACTACCCCACATAATTGTGTGGTTGGTTGGAAGAAATTAAACCCGCCATTGTAACGGTGTGTATACAAAAAGTTAATAAATAAAATAACGCATTCCCCTGAGATTGGTAACACCTGAAGTGGAGATGGCCCGATAGCCCGCGCCCGACTGCGCAGCGATGACTGAGTAATTTATGAAAAATTCATGATTTATAGTCTGTCGGCACTATTTCATCAACTCCCATTCCTTAAGCCTAGCGTATAAATACGCAATTTACTATTCCTAAGTCCAAAATCAATACACTAAACCGCTCTTATCGCTTCTGGGGATGTCGACTAACTTTGTTGTATAACAACCGTAACATTTTGTGGTTTACCAATAATTTTATATAACGAAATGGCAAAAGAGATTACGTACAGAATATTTCAATGACGATTATAACATCAAAATCTCTAGGGCCTTCCACTACATTCTGGAACACATCTTACCCTGGAATTAGCTATACCGTTCGAGGAACATCTGAAAAAGCCTAGGAGCGACGATAACCTTCTTAACTCTAGAAAAATCTAGAAGGTTCGATAATCCAATTTTTGGATATAAATAGCGCAGATCTGGGCCACCATGCTAGATTTGTTGTATTTGACATATCGATTCAGTGCGAAGTACGCGCGAGCGTTGAGCGAGAGTTGTGAAATGTTAATTTACGAGTAATATACCACAAAATGGTTTAATTTAAAGGACAGCTTTAAGTTTAATTCGTTTTAAGTGACTTTGTATATTGAATAGTTAATTAACCATTATTAATAAATTGCTAATTAATTTCCGTCGTCTTCAATCATTCCTCCTGCAGCTACGACACGTGACAATTTGTACTATTTCTCAAGATATAGTATAATTGTCTCACAGAAAATAAGCTATTTATTTGGTAAAGTAGGTATGGATGTAATCACTTAAACCAGCCGTGTGATAAGGCTTACGATCTACACTGCTTAAGTGATCACTTTACACAATCTGACATTCAACATGTTTGACCACCACATATATAAAATTTCTGAATGTTGTGTGTATGTCATTTATGTACCACGTTTCTCTTTAACTTATTCTAACGCTATCTATGGTTGAAATTTGTCATCCCCATGAACCAGTATATAGATTTCGCCATTTGTAATGAGATATCTATTTTACGCTCTTTTCCATATAAATAGCTTCATCTCTGTGAGGCATCTATAATATAACTTGAATAATGACGACTCTTCTGGAAACAAAAATTCTGTAATTGTGTTCACGAACAATTTGAACATACTTAAAATTATTTCAAACTATTTCTATTTCATTTTTTATGAAAACACATTAAGTATACTGTCCAGTATCAATTTTAATATAATGTTAGAAAAGAAACACTTTTATTATAATTTATTAAGATAAATTATAGAAGCATCGCGGAAACGAAGCTATTTATATAAGAAACGTATATGGAAGTCATTATATGGTGGCCCAAGGCTTATGACCTGTATGAGCTACCTTATGTGACGTTCTTTACACGAAGCACTTTACACAACCCGACATTCACCAATTCCACCCATTATTTTTAAGTTGTATTTATGTTCCAAATTAGTTTTTTTTCATATATTCGAATGGACTGTGCTAGAGATATCTATGGCCATTCCCATGACATAGAATAAATAGATTTAGCAGCTGGTAACGATACCTCTATATCTTCTATAATTTTTCTTAATTAATAATTATCCCTCTGTGGACAAAACCCTGTAATTGTGTGTTCTCGGAACATATGTACATATAAAGATATTTGTCCGTTCATATTCCGATGGTAAACAAATATTTTTTCAATACATTTATTCTGTATTACTTTCTAAGAATTTGAAGATTGATTGATTGTATATATTCTACGGGTTAGATAATAATTAAAATTATCTTATGTACATTTTTATTAAAATATTAGTTTACCCATAAAAATAAACTTATTTAAAAATAGTATTAGAAATATAAGAAATATATTAAGTAACTGATCAATTTGTTAAAAATTAGATCTCAACTATTTTTCCATCATTTATAAGCTTACAACGAGTTATAAGCTGGCATTGAATGCCCGCTAACAATTCATTATGTGTTCCGCAATAGAATAATCTTCGAGCGAGTGCACCTGTACTTACCTCATGGGCAGCTTAGGTCGCTTTACAAAAAGCTTTTCAATAAGATTCAACATTGAAATGCATTTAATTTCGACAATGTAGTCATGGTGGCTGGTGTTAGTGTCAAAATGAAATAAATTCATGGGAAAATTTCACGATTTAACAGAGTTTTTACACTTGGTTTGCATTCTTGTAACTAAACAATCGGGATCTTTGCAGAATTTTTTACTTCCCTGACATGGAATTCAGATATCGTGTATTATGTTAGTATTATGAAATATTAGTTTGTATTGCAGCAAGCCATGATATAAAGGCAATCAAAGATTTGTTCGATGACAATCTTTCGTCATTTAATTCAGAAAAAACATTTATTATTCCATTCACACTACAAGAAGTATTTGTACAAGAAAACTGTAAAAATGATATAATATGCAACACAGACTATTAAACTGAATGACTAAACTAATATTAAATATCTGGGAATAACAATTGACAAACCTATCAAATGGCAAGACCATGTCAATCTGACCGTGAAACGATAAAGAAAACTTATCTATGTTTTTTACAAAACTTACGAAATTCATTGAATAAGAATACTATTAAAATGGTTTTACGCGTTGGTGCAGGCCCTCTTACAGTATAGTATTATTGGGTGAGGATAGTCATTAAAACCATTCTGAAAAAAACATAATGCCTTTCTTACTGTAGACATATTTCAAGATTTTAATGTACTAACTCTTTCAAAATTATACAAAAATAATGTCCTATGCCAAACCTGTAAATATTATTTTATAAATAATTTCCACCCCTTAGACCGTATAAATAATAGATATAGGACAAAGAGAGAAATAAAAATACCAACTTTAAGAGCCAGGATGACACAACATCACTAAACATACGTGGGAGTTAAATAGTACAATATATATTTGTCACAAAACAAATTACAAGGAAAAAACTTTTCAAAATACGAGCAATTTAAGAGAGAAGTCAAATCCTTCAATTTGGACAGCGATGTATTGTAACATTGCCTACACGTTTCAAATGTTTAATAAACACTAATTCTAATTTGGCTTGCCAATACTCCTATAAACACCACCTATTGGTTCGTATTGCGGTGAGTGTAATGGAATATTAAAATGTAATAAATGTATTTTATTTTATAAAAATTATTGTATGTAGCTGCTGTATAAATAAAATAAATAAATAAAATAGTTGCAATAAAGGAAATTTTTTAATGGGTTTGAAACGGGTGTCATTTCATACCTCTAAACTCAGAAATATGCATAGTTTCCCACTTTAAAATGGAGAAATAGTAATATTTAAAACAACACCAAATTCCGTTTAGTCATAACCTATGTATTTTATATATTTCTTTTCAGTTTTTTTACATATACTGTCTGAAAATGTAAGAAGACGCATTAATGTTTCCATCACATCCGAAATTGGGTCGCGTCGTTTTTCAATCATCCTACATCGTGTTACCCAGTACTTAAGATACTTCGCATAGCGCAACCCCGATAATTTTGAAAAACTGATTTGGTGATTGTAGTAAATATTGAAGATGGAAAAAGAAGCGGAGGAAGATAGCCACCGCGGTAGAGCGATCAAATAAAATATGGACGAAGCTAGAGGAGGTGGAGGAAGGCGGGGAGTAGAAACACTTGGGACAGAATAGTACATAGATGTGTATCACAGACCATCAAAATATATGGACATATACTGACTGACTATACATATAACATAAAAAAATTTAAATGTTTTAAAAATTACTACGAGCTTGTAAATTTTGTAACAATTATGAAAATATCAATATTTTTATGAAAAGCGTGTAAATACTCTTTAAAAACATAATATCATAATGAATAATTCACGATTTATTAAAAAAAAATATTTCGGTTTGGAAACAAATTAAAAAACAATGTCTTTTGTAAAAAATACTATATATTTTGTTTACTAGGGGATTTAATTATGCGAGAATAAATACTTCAACTGCATTATTAATGTGCCTTAAATATATGCTAGAGGGAACTTACTTCCTCTGTATCCCAATCCTCTGGACTAAAGAAAGGGTTTAGTTCTCTCTCTCTCTCTCTCTCTTTGGGTCTCTGTACAATTTTAAACTGTGTGATGTGTACATAGATTCTCAGAGTAAAATAACTATAAGGTACACAGGAAAGAACTCAGAAATTTATTATAAAGCAACAACATAGGTTAAGTCCATAAAATTCAATTAGAGAGTTGCATTTATTTAAAAACTCTTTTTAAATCCATACCATTTAGTATATTTTTGTTACTGAATGTTGGTTCATTAGTGGACTAGCTTATCTTATTTTAATAGTGAAAAAAACTTGGGAAGTAAATGTTTTATATTAATAAGATCACAATGATGAGACAGCAATTATGTCAAGAATCTTTTATCCCAAAAATCAAGTACGATTTTTTTGGTTTTATATTTAATCTTTCCAAATAAATAGATAGCATTAATGGAAAGTTATATTTATCTGTCAATCACCTAAAAATCATACCTTATATTGTAACATTTTTTGTAGAAGTTCATTACAGTTTTCTATGTTTTGTCAGTCGATAATGGTCTAAACAGTCGCCCAATTGGCCATTTATTTGAAAAATTAAAACTAAAAACATCGTGTTTAATTTTTATTAGGTACATAGATTAACAATGATATCTGTGTGAAAATGGGATGTGAGTCAGAAGTCACAAAGTTACAGGAGAACTGAAATAAAATTGCAAAGACTCTTTAGTAATAAAAAACTGACTCACTCATTTTTTGGAGGTAAAATTTTGATCATTTTACGGAATCATTCGTTTATTCCTTAACAATGTACATTTTGTTAATAATAATAATCTATCTTAATAATAATAACATTCTTAACTTTCAACGCTAAAACTAACATTTTGCTGATTTGAAACTTCCTTAAAAAAGCAAAGAGAGATTCTACTAAAATTCTGAATCAACCAGTTATCTATTATTATTTAAGGGCTGTTCTGAACAGTAAAAATATGAGATCATTTGAAGGGCCATAAATAAAAATACATCGCGTGCATTGCAATCCACTCCCGCGCAAAATTGAAGAATCCCCGCATCCAATATTATTTCTGTGTTTATTACTGAGAACATCAGCATAACACGATTCCATTATAAAGTCCCACCCTCGCCGGCCGGCGGAGGGTCACCATTGTGTTCGCAGCTTGGCCTCGATGGTCGCATGCAACATTTCGCGATGGCAAATGCACTCACGCACTTTTTATTCGCTCCCCCAAAACTTTAAACGCAGAAAATTGCGTAAACCTGTTAAGTCCGCCGAGCTTTATTCGGATCTTGTAAAAAAACGAGGGTAGGTCTCTAGGCATTGTGTAGGTGAATCGGACACAAAGGGGGTCGCGGCACAACACGCTCATTCTTATTATTGGGGTATAAATTTGCGTCGTACATTGTGACAAGTTCATAAAAATTTAAAATCCGTTCCCCGATTCTCGGCCAATCTGCGAATTGTTACTTTCTGTGGGAAAGGATCGTCGCAGTTTTTTCTTCTTTTGGATTAATCTTTGCATTTTTTTGTAGGAATTCAACTTAACTGATTGACAAGCATCACGAAGCCTCGGCGGTCACTGGAACCGTGGACGGGTATGGGTTGAATTGAATCATAATAGTTTACCTGAATCGTATTTTTTGCGTTGACAGGTTGAGAATAACAAATACATAATTTTAAATTTTCAAAGGAAGCAAACGCTTTTTGGCTTGGCATAGTAATTAAATCAAAAATATATTTTTTATTTTATTGCAATCAACCTTTCTTTACTGCACCCAAACTTTCTCAGGACAATATAATATAAACAATTGATATTATTCTGTCCCAAAGAAGATTGGGTGCAGTCGAAACCGGTATACATTGTATATTAAATCAATTAAGTGGCTTAAAACAAAACATTTAAAATATTATTTTCATATCTCAATGCCTTGTCAGATTAATCGAGATCAACATATATCGCTAACATTTTAATATTGTTTAAATGGTCTAGATACGACAATTTTCAATTGATTTATGTAAGAGTGGTCACAGATTTTTGAAAAAAGCATGTATTATAAAAAGACACTTTCATTTATATTAGGAATAAATATTATATTGCAACGGGTATATTTTTTTGTACGAAACGTTTAATATATGACACATTGTTCCATAAGAACATGTCGCTACGTTAACAGAAAATTAAAACATTTTATAAAAAAGCAGAATCAACTGAAATAGGTAGTAATGAGAATTATCTCAAAATAAAGTAGCCCTTTATGAAAAATAAGTCTCACTTTAAATATAACTCCTACAAAACGTGGTTTAGTTATTATTTTATCTTTTTTTGTTGATGAAAGTTAGTTTTCAATAGATACGGTGGGAGAGAATCAAAAATATATATAGGTACTTGCCTACACTAAAATATTACTAAAATTATGTACCTCTCAACTTATTGAAAGGTTTAAATTAAAAATATTCTGAATTGTATCTCTTTTCCATCAACGGAGCGATACGACTACACAAGTATAATTTATGTGTCCCGTTAGGTACACATTTAGTTTGGTTTGAATTTTACGATCGTTGCCAGTAATGTTTCGGGACATATTTTCTCAAATAAAAGTATATTCGCGACGTTAAATTGAATCTGGCGTTGAATCAGTTGTGGGTTAGGGGTCGGCGAGAAGCGAGAAGCGAAGGAAGAGAAGGGGCGGCGGGGAGGAGAGGAGAATAGTCACAAATTGCTCACGCACCCCCGCACACGTCCGTTACACTCCTGACACATGAATAACAAACAATGGACGCAAATTCTGCCAGAATGCTCTGTGCATAAGACGCTGTGTCTGTGTTCGTGCGTCTGGATAAGGGATGAAGATCCTTATTTATTTGACAGCGAAAGAACTTCAATGACGTAAAGAGACTGCCTTCAATATTACATTCCGCTTAATAATAATTACTGCACATTCTATCATTTTTACTAAGCAACTAAACAGAAATGAGATATTAAATTTATGTAGGTAAAGATAAATACTTGGATTAGCTACGTTGAAAAAATTAAATACCTATCAGTAGGTAATAGTAGGTAATGAATGTTTGGAACAAGAAGATGATTTTGTGTACTTTTGAAGTATGTTCGATAGAAAAGGGAATCTTGAGAAAGATATGGAGAGGAGAGTGACTGCGGGGAGTAGGGTGAACGGTGCTTTGAACGCAGTAATTTCTAATATAAATATGTCTACCGAGACAAAACTAGCGGTAGGTAGGTACATAACGGAATTCCAACATTGATGTAAAAGTAGACTGAATGCAAATCCGTTTATGGTAGAGTAAAGAATGAAGAAATTAGGAATAAATGTAAAGCTGATCTTAGCATAATTAATATAATTAAAAAAAGGTCGTTCAGATGTTGAGCGAATGAATGGGGAAAGAATGGTAAGAAAGATATATAATGCAAGTGTTGATGGCGCCAGAAAATGAGGGCGACCACGGAAGACGTGGCATGGCTAGATTAACCAGATACTGGAAGATTGTCCCGTTAGAAGCCTCAACAACCGGCGAGTTTGCATGCGAATACGTATGAATGTGGATGAGGCGAGAGTTGTATGTCAGGACAGAAGAGTGTGGCGCTCTATCCTATCTCCCTACCCCTAAGGGAAAACAGCGTGATGGTAAGTAAGTAAGTAGTGAGTAAGGTATTTATTATTGTTCGAGAAATCCATATTTGAGGAGTATAAAAGGAAAGACATTCAAATTTTCAATTTTCTGGATAAATTGAAAAGCTTTGAATGCTTTCACCGAGGAATGTATTGAATTCGAGATTTTATAGAAAATATAGCTCAATCCCTTCCAAAATCATGTTTTCAAATCACTATTAAAAGCAAAAACAGCAATATCTAATTCAACCAAAGTGACAAAACGGCCGCTTAAGTGAGAATTGATATTGATTTTACACTGAAAAATCATAGCAAAGACAGCAATATCCAATTATGTAAATAGAAAAAGCAGCAATGTCCATATTGAAAAGTTATATATCTCTTTATACACAAATTCGAAACGTGATGTGGCATAAAAATCTAAGAATCAAACAATAATTTCGTTGTCTGCCTGTCCGTCTATCTATCTATAAAAGATTCTATAAATATATACTAGGGTTTAGCCAGAACGCAAACCAATGTTGCGTCATTTTTGGCGGGTTGCAGCTAGTATGATTATAAATTCATTTATAATCCGATTTCAAAAATTCTTTCACCAGTATTTAAAATGAACCTTCAGAATGGACATAGGTTATATTATTATTCTGTAAAATAAAAGGGCATTTCGTGGTGACTTATTTTACACATAAAGTCGACGAAAAAATAGTCGAGCGTATATAAAATACTTTCTATGCAGAAGTAGTAGAACTCAAAAATATCTATAATTATTAATTATGAATTTATTTCATTTTTGCTTGTCTGTGATGACATATCTATATGTTACACAAATTGATAAAATATGAATAAAAGTTTATTTATAAAAATTTCACTGTTGCATTTTAGCCAAGGATCGGTTATTTGATCAATAGTAATAGGAAAAGTTAAAAAAATATGTTAAAGTTGTTTGATTATTAGAAAAAGCAAACAAACAACACTGAGAGTTTTGGCAGTCCTGTGTGATATGATAGTTTTTTAAGTATATTATTATAGCTATAATAAACGAATAACGTATTCATAATATTCCAAGCTTAGTAGGAGTATATTTCAAAACAAAATCTGGCAAGTCGCGAGAACGATGAAAATCTTTTGAGCCTTTTTATTTTGTTATGTGGAAACTTTAAACATTACCACAAAAATGTAAAGGCACTTTTGAAGTTGAACAATAGAATTTCATTTTTATATATTCTTTGTCGGAAAAGGGAGCAACTTGATTTTACATCCGAGAACTTAGAGAAATTATGAATTTATTTCATTTTTGCTTGTCGGACTGTGAAGGCTTAGAGCTCAAAATTTAAGGACAATTGCATAAGAAATGGACTATTTTTTTTCTTGTGATTATTTTTTTTAAATTTGATACCAGATACAACAGAAATGTGGAAACGCGCTGGATCAATGTAACATTTTTATAAAGTAGGTATATTTTTATTGCATTGTTGTATGAATAAATCGTCAATGTTGGTTATGACGTGGTTTAAACCGTTAATCAAAATAAAATAAATATTGCCACTATTATGTTACTCTACCAACTCGATTATCTCTTGATAGCAAATTTTATTGAAAGGAATGATTCCGATAGATATTAAATAAACCAACAGAACAACTACATTGTTTATATTTGTATATTTCCCCTACGTTAAGAAACGTTTTGAAGTTGTTTTTCGATTTTTTTCTCTTTCGATACTTTTTTGACGCTGAACATATGATTTCACGATTGTTTCGCTATAATGTATGTAAATAGTAAACATTCTAATCACACTAAACCTATATAAACAGTAAAAAATACTTGTATCAAAATACACAATTTTATTAACTTACTTTTCTAATTTTGTATTACGCATACTTATTGTAGTATCCATTTCTCGAATCTTCATTGAAAAATTTTCAATAATGCAACAATGTAACTCGCATATGATTTAAAACAAAACAAATAACAAATAAGTTTTAACAAAATTTCCACGCGTTCAGTATTAAGGTTATACAACCTGTCGCGCACGATGCTCGTCTACTCGAATCTCGATACTCGCACGCGCACACATACTCGTATGTAATAAAAAGAGAGAGGCGCGTGGAGGGGGCATAAGACTTTTTCCTTACGTGATTTTTTTACCAGTTAACTCCTACCGCAAGCCGCGTTAAGGAACTTCGTTCCAGTAATCTTACATTAATTTTATCTTGTTTTCTCCATTATGTTATTTTGTCCATAATAATATTATTATTGGACTATTGTTGATATATTAAGTAAATTAAGGTATTAAAAAAAATTAACCATAAAAAGTAAGTTTTTATTATACTCCCTTTCTCATTTAATCAGGTTTCGTGCCTACTGCACGCATCGGGTCATTACTCATTTGTATTTATTCCACTTTGAAAAAGCCATTAAAATTTCGAAAAATACAAAATTATACTATAATTATTAATTTTTTAAACGAAAATTTGTTAGATCATTTACATCGTCGCCACGAGTCTGCCTGCAAAGTTTCAGCTCGATTGGATTACGAGAAAAAGGGATAAAAATCGATCCAAAGTTTTTCCGGCAGACAACAAACCGCAGACGCTACGAGTCAAAAAAAGGGAGTAAAAATACTAATTTTGCTTCATTTTTGACGGGTAATTCCTAGTATTTGTATATTTTTAGAAATAGAGCAGGACAAGTATTCCACGTCACGCCAACACACTACGTTAGTACTGTCAAAGTTATTAAGTGGATTATTATTAAGTCGCTTAGGTTACTAAATCACATCAAGAGGAAAGCATATCAAATAAAAAAAAGAATAGGTGATTGGGGGTGATTTTTTTGGAACAAAACATCTTTTTACGCAAGAAAACATTTAAAACGGGAAAATATGAAGTGGCTCTCTACGTACACTCAATTCCATAACACGATATAAGTACGTGAAAATAATACGACTTGAAAGCTAATTTTTTTTAGTTTTGTAATATTGACACGATATCCTAAAGCAAGAAGAACTGCGCATTATCGGATTATACAACACTATATTATAGTGATATTTTATAGTGAATTGGAAACTCCTAGAAACCAGTAGAATACACGAAAATATAGAACTAAGTGAAAAAGATAAAAATTTAATTGATTTTTAAGGAATTCAATTAGATCCCACATCCACGAATCACTGACAATATTTTAACTGAATCGAAGGAAAAATGTACATTTGAGATGAATCAATTCAATGTGAGGACCGATTATTCTAACAGTTGAAAGAAATATTCTCTACATTTAGAAGATTACCTTAAGCGCAATTCCACGAAAACTTACTTCTCTCTTAAGGGCATTCTTAAACATACTGTTTTTTTCAAACTCAGCTTAGCGCTTGTTCTATTATATGAATAATGTAACTTAGCTCAAAATCAAAATCTTGACCTTTAAGTCGCTAAATTAGAGTCTTAGGCCCCCTACAGTGCAAAGTGTTTACCCACCGCCGAAAGGTCATAATTTTAGTGTTCAAACATAATAATTTCGTTGTCTGTCCGTACGTATGTCTGCCTATCCGTCTGTAACTTCGTGTAACATCCGTAATATCGTTCAAATTCACGCCTAAAAAACCAAATTAAACGACCAGAAATGGGGTTTGTACCCCCCGACCACCAAACCCGAACCGGCCGCTTCACGCATGTTGCTATGACCGCGTCTCTGTGGACCGCCAAAAAGATACTACAATTGTATACTAGGACTTGGCAAAGACGCGAACCAATGTTCCGTCATTTTTGACGGGTTAAAGCTAATGATT